>CAKKXW010000005.1:4874913-5012533 GCA_920937365.1 Sphaerophoria rueppellii
AACTGAAATAAGAGGAAAGTAAAATAAAAGATTTAAACAAGACATACTCGGCTTGGTGACATAAGGGAGAACAGATCAGCCGGCCAGTCGAATGGTAGGAGTCGGACTAAGAGGCCAATGAATACGGACGAGGACTTCCTGCTGCATCAACTACAAAAGGTTCCTTTACTTTAAAATGTATTAAAAGCTCTAATTATTTCAACTGTATGCGATAAAACAAACAAGTGAATTACAAACGGTAACTTCCTCAGTTAATCATTTTACACCGGCCTACGAACATCCTGTCTAAGAAATTTAATTCTCTCTCTCTCTCGTTTCTGTCGGTGGCGTTGAAAGCGTGCGGCGGCAGACGCTGACATCAGCATCCGGCCACATTTTACTAATTGACTCCTTCAATGGCAAACATTAAGTGAACAAACAAAATAGCGTATGTCAACTTTATTAATCTCGAAAATTATGTAAAATTTCATTTCCTTGGAAAACATCAACTACGTCGTCCTTCAGGAGCAGGCATAAGTAACCGGAGAATCAGGCTGAGGATGGTAAGCTGACCGGCCGACTAGACAAGAGGGAATACAGTGGTTCGGCTCATACAGAACAAATTTAGAAAATAAAATGAAAGGAGAATAAAGTCAACCCACTGACATGTCCACTTTTTTTGGTTTTCCTAAAAAAAAATCAAATTCAATTTGAAATGTTAACCAGAATCAGCATGCTAAAGAATTCAGGTTACAAATGAAGTTATACGTAAAAAACGGCTCCACGATCTCACAAAAATGCCCGTCCTAGTTCATCAATTCTAACCTTCAAAAACAAACTTTTCGGATGAACAGAGCCAATTTTTGTATTCATATGAAAATGGAAGCTGATTCATTAAAGCACGCTAACAAACCAGTTTAAGATTTTAAACCGCAAAGTATGGGGCAAAACCGGGTTCAAATACTCAAAAGCTGTACGTCCACTGATCATCTCACAAAAACGTGTTTCCGTCTTAGTTTGGTCAAAAAGAGGAATATCCAAATGTGAGCCCATTCAGAAGCTAAATTTTGAGATATCTAAAGTAGATTTCAGGCCAATCTTAATAGGTCAGAAACGGTTCCATATTCTCAAAACTTACTTACTTACTTAAGGTGGCGCTACAGTCCGTTGTGGACCTCAATCAACAGTCTCCGTCAGCTAGCTCGGTCCTTAGTTAGTTGTCTCCAGTTTTGCACTCCAAGTTGATTGAGGTCCTCTTCCACTTGAGTGCGCCATCTGAGTCGCGGTCTTCCTCTCTTTCTACGTCCCTCGGGAATAGTGTCGGAGGCTTTCCGGGCCGGAGTATTGGTGTCCATCCGCTCTAAATGACCGAGCCATCTGAGTCTCTGGACCTTGACCCTTCTGGCAAGGTTCATGTCGTTGTACAACCCGTAAAGTTCGCTGTTTCCATCCGTTTCCGAGGCCTGTTGTTGCTTCGCAACTCGATTCTTTTCTACGTGGTCGGGAAGTCACCCCAACGCACAACCCCCAACCTGGAGTACCAGGCACTTGATGTGACTCCAAGTGCAAGAGCCGGAAAAACCGCTTCTTTTACGGCATGGGCTTCAAATAAGTCGAAGTAGCCCGTAAAGGTGTTCACCAAGTAGTTCGGTCTAACTGGAACTGGAAACGCCACCGTTGATTCCAAAGAAGAAATTCATTCGCTGCCTTCCCTCGGTGGGAGTGCCTTGGTGGGAACACTCCATCGTTGTAGGGTAATTAGTTGTAACAGCCTACTCCGCTTTGACCTGTCGCCCTTCTCAAAAACTATTGAAAAATATGTCTCTTTATTGGCCTTTTTTAAGTATTAATTTGTGGTCCAATTTAAACTTTTAAAAAACGTCTCTTCGACATTTTTAAGTCAATTTTTGTAAATTCAAAATGTGGATTGATTCACAAATTAAATTTTGAAATCTCAACCTGAATTTCTGGTGTACCGGTTATAGGTCAGAAACGGGTCTATACACTCAAAAACTCCAGCTCTATGATTATCTCTCAAAACAAGTGTTTCTAGCTTAGTTTGGTTAAAAATAAGAATGCCTACCCGTGCGATTATTGATTTCTGGCATATAAAAAATAATTTTCAAGCCAATCCTAAGAGTCAGTACTCGAAAACTATTGAAAAATACGTGATCGAAAAGTAAGAAGAAATAAAACTGAAGTTTCCAAACCTGAGACCATTAACTGGCCTTTTTAAAGTGGTAATTGCCGATTTTAACCTTCAAAAAATCGTGTTTTCGAAAAAATTAATTCATGTTTCGTGCTGTCAAAATGTGGACTGATTCATTACTTAAATTTTGACATATCAAGCTGAATTTTCGGTCTTCCCTTTATAGGTCAGAAACGGGTCTTTATGCTCAAAAACTACGGTCCAGGGATTATCTCCCCAAAAACGTGTTTCTGGCTTAGTTTGTTAAAAAAATAGAATGTCAAAATGTGGGCTAATTCAATACCTGAATTTTGACACGTGAAATAGAATTTTAAGGCCAATCAAAATAGGTCAGAAACGGGTTGATGTACTCGAAAATTATTGACAAGTATTGAATCGAAATTTTAACAGAAAAGTTACCAAACTGTTCGGTTTCCAAAACAAAAAAAAATGATTTTTCGAAAGTTACTTGTTGGTCAAATTTCAATCGTTAAAAAATCTTATTTTCCAAAACGTAAAATCAAATTTCTTAATGTCAAAATGTGGACCAATGCATGAACTTCAATTTGGCGTAATAATTTGTGTTTTTGGTCTACCTAGTATAGGTCAGAAACGGGTCTATACACTCAAAAACTCCATTCCCGATTTCCTCCCAAATATACGTGTTTCTCGGAAGTAAAGTCAAGTTAAATAATGTTGAAATGTTCAGTAATTCAAAAACCATATTTTGATACATGAAATACATTTTTAAGTACCACCCTAATAGGTTCGAAACAGATCAATACATTCGAAATTATTAAAAAACGTTTGGTCGATCATTACAAGCAACTGGTAAAGAATTTAAGTATTTTTGGGTGAAATTAGCTCTTCTAGAATCTCAAATAAAACGCTTTTATAATCCCTGAAGCTGAAGCATAAACAATTTCTTACCCACACAAATCCCCAAACCCCTTAACGTACTCATTTTTTTAATCAAACAATTATGAACCTCTTCGAACCACTGTACCGACGAAGTACAACTATAAGGCAAAATTTCATACCCGGAATGTAAACAAACAGAAAAATCCTATTTTCTCCTAACCGAGGAGTGTCCTTGTTCTTGTCCTTTCGTTCATATCTAAACAAGCAAGGACTAAATCATGAATCGATGTGATACATGAAGCAAGGTGCCAAGCACAAACAACAATATTAATCGAATACCATTGTATGTTGTGGCTTGGACTGTCAGTCATCCTTATACACACACAACTCCACACCCAGCTTCAAGGCAAAACTTTTCATCAAGACCCTCAGATAAGGGGAGGAAGTTCTAAAACTGCAAAATCCTTCCAGAAGCTCCGCATCATCCTATAACGTTCGTCGTAGTCGTTGTTTCTATTTGAATGGTTTGCTGCTGATAATTGGATTTGCAACGCTTTATGGTGAAAATTCATTCCGAATTGACGGAGTTTCAGGGGAGCAGTGGATTACAACTGAAAAGGACTCGTTACACACTGATGAGGAGCAATAAGTTTGATGTAAGGATATCAATTAAAAAGTTTCCATTGGAACGAGTTAGTATAGTTAAAAGGAGTTTCAAGGATATTGCCAAGACAACTAAAGAGCTAGAGAATAATACCCCAGTTGATTGAGGCTAATAAGGGTTGATGGAGCGCGGCAACACAGAGTGTTTTTAGCGTCATATTTCTCGTCTCATATTTCAAGACGATGAAGACGAGACGACCGACGCGAGACGCTCGAATTTGGGGAGCAAAAAGGATCTTAAACAAACCGCGACTGTTGTGTCTAATAATTTTGTTGTTTTGTCGACTTTGTTTGTAGTTTTGTTGTCACCCGGAAAATCTGAATATCCTTGTTGTTGTTTCTGTTTTTCGAAATGTCTAAAACCAAACCAATGTGTGCTCTTTTGTAATCCTCGGAACAGACTTCCTTAAGTTTATGACTAATGGCTGAACATAAATTCCAAATGTTAATCTGTAATTTCGAATGCAAATCCTTCCGGTCTTTTTGAGGAGCTTTCTTCCTTACTTTTTGAGTTTTTTTTTCTGTTTTGTTTTGTTTTTGTCAAGGAGTGAGTAATAGGGAAAGGTTTGCATTAGGATTTGTTTATTTTGGTGTCTTGTCTGTTATTTTAGTGAGAGGGGGCGACAATTTCGACATGACAACACAGACAGTCACACAAAAAAAAACGTTTGACAGTTTGTATATGTCAGTCAAAATGACAACGAGCCAGCAAAAAAAGGGGGAAGGAGTTTAACAGAGGCTGAAATGTCTAAATGTGTTTGCATAATGAATGAGTTTAGAAGAGCGATTTTTTTCGGAAGCCAGTTCTTGAAGATAATTTCATGCGAAAAGGTAAACTGAGTGCAGGGAGAAATAAGTTTCAAGTTGCAAAATTAATCTGTCAGGAAGAAAATTCTTATCAGGGGGGTCCTTATGCTAAATGGCAAGCCTTTGGTGGGCTTAGTCTAATTTTTAGGCACAATTAAAATTTGACAGTCTAATTAGTTGGGAGTTTAACTTAAATGAAGCTTAGGTACTGGCAGACATTTAAGGGTTAAGCTGTATAGCACTTTGAGAAAAGGAAACATTCGATGAATATCTTAAGACGCCCTCTATCTCCTCCGAAATTAAGGCATGTCTTGAAATTTGAAAGAATGTTATTATTCTCAGAACAAAGTTTGGGGGATCAGTACCAGAATTGTCAAGCACTGTTGCGCTGACGACATTCATGATGGCCACCAGTTTAGTTGAAAGACGAAACCAATAACAGCAAAAGCAATTACAAAAAATCAGGGGCTGATCATAGACGACGCGTCGATCTAACTGCTTAAATTTTGGAATCTTTCACACAACACGTTCTTGATATGAGGAGCCTGAGAGTCTACGCCTAGTCACCGGAAACCAAAATCATTTCAGAAGTCTGGGGCTTCAGAGTTGTGGCTTTTAAGCAAATTTTAGAAATGTTGGCCCCACTGAATAATTTTTTGAATTGTTATTTCTTATCGCACCAATGCTTATAGACATGAAAAGGACAACAGTCACCTCCAGAGAGTGGCCAGGTATTAATAGGCGTTTTGGCTATCTCATTTGGCCGCCTCACAGCCTTGGGATTTTGTTTTGTTTTGTTGGGAACTTTGAAAGATCGAAATGAGTTCATTCATCTGGACACTATTGAAGCGGTTAAATGCACTTCTGAAGGTGGCGCCACAGACTTGGGCCTCAATCAACAGTCTCTGCCAGCCAACTTAGTCCCTAGCTAGGTGCCTGCAGTTTTGCACTCCAAGTTGATTGAGGTCCTCTTCTTGAGTGAGCACTTGAGTGCGCCACCTGAGTTGCGGTCTTCCCCTCCTCCTACGTCCTTCGGGAATAGTGTCGAAAGCTTTCCGGGCCGGAGCATTGATGTCCATCCGCTCTAAATGACCGAGCCATCTGAGTCTCTGGACCTTGACTCTTCTAACTAGGTCCATGTCGTTGTACAACCTTGAAACAGCCTAAGGCACTTTCATCCGATTCTGTCAAGGTCCTTGCTTCTGCACCATAGTGCCCTTGGTGTTGACAAGGGAGCTCTGCACTATCTATAACTCAAGAAAGATGTTAAGGAAATCGCACGACAGTGCATCGCCTTTTCTGAATCCTTTTTTGACGTCGAAGAATTCCGTAAGCTCGCTGCCAACCTTGATGGAAAAGCAAGAGTTCTCCATCGTCATTTTGCACAAGCTCGTTCGCTTGGCAGGGATGCCAAAATTAGAAATAAAAGGTTTTTTAATAGGAACGCTACAAAAGTAGACCGATAGGGACAGCAAACGACGCCATATTTTTTCCCGCTCTCTTGACATTTCTTTTCAGTAAGGTTTGCCATTTCATCATGGAAAGGTATACGATTCCACAACGAGTCGAAATTATTAAAATGTACTACCGAAATTCGGAGTCAGTGGTCAACACCCTTAGAGCGCTACGTACAATTTATGGTCGTAATAATCGTCCTGCCAGATCAGCAATTGAGCGTCTAGTGGAAAAATCTGAATCCACAGTCTCAGTACAAAATGTTTGCGTGCCAGTGAGACAAAGAAGTGCCTGTAGTGTCGAGAATATTGCTGCCGCTAGCGCATCAATTGCGGAAGACCCAAATCAGTCTCTCACACGTCGTTCTCAAGCGTTGGGCATCTCTGTGACGTCGTTGTGGCGAATTTCAATAAAAGATCTTGGCCTACATCCTAACAAGATCAAATTGACGCAAGAACTGAAGCCACTTGATCACCAGAAGCGTCGTATGTTCGTGAATTGGGCTGAGCAACAACTTGAAAATGATCCGGATTTTCATCGAAAAATCATCTTCAGCGATGAGGCTCATTTCTGGCTGGATGGCTTCGTCAATAAGCAAAATATGCGTTATTGGTCAGGCAGCAATCCACATGTGCTTCACGAGGCACCATTACATCCCGAAAAAATCACTGTTTGGTGCGGTTTACATGCTGGTGGTGTCATTGGGCCGTACTTCTTCCGTGATGATCAAGACCGGCACGTTACTGTGAATGGGAATCGCTACCGCTCATTGCTAACCGATTATTTTTGGAATGAATTGGATGATATGGACTTGGACGATATGTGGTTTCAATAGGACGGTGCCACATGTCACACAGCAGGCCAAACAATCGAATTATTGAGAACGAAGTTCGATGAGCGCATTATCTCCAGAAATGGACCTGTGAACCTCCGAACTTCATTCCTGCTGTTCGCTCTCTCAACATCCTCGATCTGTCACTTCTCATGCCTTTTCTTTTTTCTCCTGAGCAGTAGGCGTTCCTCTCTGCTGCCTGGCTGCATGGGCCTGCCTGCATTCGTCGTCAAACCAGGGATTTCATTTTGGTGGCTGTGTCAAACCCAGCACATTAGAGGCGGCATCTCTCATTGCTTTCTGGCAATGTTTCCACTGGTCTTCGATACTTGATCTTGACGGCAAAGGATTCCTTAAGAGGCTACTTGACACTCGATCAGAGAAGGATCTGGCGATCTCTTGTGATTGTAGCTGTCCGACGTCGAATTTTCTTTAAAGGTTATGGATTCCGTAATTAATGGAAAATATAAAGCTCTGTTAATTTTATTTTATTTTGATACACAAATATTTAACAATTGAACATATCATTCATCTCATCACCAACCACAAAAATTATGTTCTCAAAAAAACAATAACAATCAATTTCCAGCCCATCACCTCTCCTTTCTTCCGCTTAATTACGCATTCCCGCAGAATTGCGTACTCCTCCATAATGAAGGTGAGTTTATACTCAAAATCAGTGATTTTTAAACAATTTTTGTTGTTGATCAAATAACTCCATAGTGAAATATTATTACCAACTCAATTAGTGAGTGGCTGACTTCAGTAAACCATAGACGCATAATTTTACTGAATCACATGGTAGTAATTTGAATGCAATGTTTATAACGTTTCATTAAGCTCGTCTTTCGATCGTTTTACTAATGGGAAACTCGAACTACATCCCATCAGAATCGAAGTGTACACACATTTTATACATCAGCACCTTTTGCTCGTCTCGTTTGGTTAATTTAACTGCTCAGCTCCATAATGTCCAACACCATATAGCATCGTGCGTCGACGGTCGTCAGAAACAGCATTATTCGATGAGATCTGGAATTCGGCTTTAATTTCCCATTAAAAAAAGGAGTTGTTAAAATTACGGTTAATTACTAGTGGAGTCGTTTTTTTTCTTTCAGTCAGACAGTTGGTCGTTCGGTTCGACCACGACCGACGACGACCGACGTGCGTTCCATTCAATTAATTACCGGGCAAACCTCTGCGCTTCTGTTTAATAATAATTCCCTCTTTTCTCTGGACGAGAATAAACTCATTTTCCCTTTTAATGCAGTTGGAACAGTACTGTCCGCATATCCCCCCATTTGCGAGGGCAATACGACCATCTGCACTGGAGCTCTCCATAGTGTAGTTCGTTGGGCGCCATTTTTATGTATATTTTGACAACTTGTTCGATATGCCTCCGGGGGAGTCGTTAGTACCACCACCACCACCGACACTGCCGCTCCGCATATCATGAACAAGTTCAAGGAACTCCAGAGCTCCACAGAGACACCTTCCTTTGTGATCCTATCCTAATCCCTAAACATTCTAACTCAGCCGTCGTCGTCTGTTGCACTTGCAACATTATTTTTAAACATTTCTACATGTTTTGTTGTTTTTGTTTATTTTTCATTGAATCTCCCCCTCCTCCCCGAACAAACACGCACATTTTCCATCTTCCCTCGTTGTTTTTTTTTTTGTTTTTTTTCGAGGAAGTCATGTCACAGTTGTGGCACACTTGTCGTGTCACGAAATATCGTGTGCGTGTTCCCAATTTGGCATCGCGTTTTTAGCGCATGCATCGTGGATTGTAGAGGTGCGTTCGTTTTCCTTCCGTGGGTCCCTAAACTCAAATTGTTTTTTTTTTGTTTTTTTTTTGTTATCGAATGCATTTACGCATCGTTGCGAGATTTTCCCTGCATTAGAGGGGAACGAAAGATGGTCTATAAATATCACAAATTTGACATGGTGCAGCTCGCTGATGCGAAATGTTGGGGTTGTTCAAAGACGCACCACTTATTTGACTTGATGGGTTTTTTGTAAACAAAAGGACTTGTTGGTTTTTTGATATCACAGAAAACGACTTGATGGGTGTTCGTTTTGTGTTTACACTTGAAAATCAAGGATTTGACACTTCCCTACTTAATTTGAGGTAATTGGGTGCCGAAATTGGGGAAACGAATTGGTCGACGACATTTTTATTTTGTTGCTAATTTGTGCCACAAGAATTTATTTTGTTGCTCAAATAGTTCTCCGAAAACAAATCGGTTACGGTTCTTCATTTCTCTTCTGAAAAATAACAAGTATACGCCCGAGTAAACTTTCTCATAAAACGTTAATTAAAATATCTAGTTAAATCCCCATAGAAATTATTTCAAAGAGAAAACAACATTTACCGGGTCAGCTAGTAGGATTAGACGTCCTTCCTCAGAAACGGGGACAACTTTTCCCTCGAATGCCGCTAAGAGTTCAGAGTGCCTTCGGCTAAATTTAAGAGCCTTGAAAGACTTGAGTAGTTTTTGTTGGCTTTGAGCAACCGGCCGCATATATCTTCTTCCATATTGTTATCGGCTGCTATACTACTGACTGAAGGATCGCACTACTTCGAATTCGTGCTCCTCCACCTTAATAGTTGTTCTCCTACTATTGCCAACGTTTTCAGCAGACGGGCCAGCATGAACTTGGATAAATGAGGATTGTACAGCTTGTGGGTTCCTTCCAAAGATATCAATGTCGTCTGCGTATGCCAATGACTTGGTGACGATATAGTCTCCTGACAGAATGTTCGAGAGTCACGGATTGCTTTCTTCAACGGCAGGTTGAAGGGGAGGTAGGGCAATCCAATTTTCGGAGTCCATTGAAATTGTTGACGGGTTTGGATAGCAATCCGCATTCTTAAGTTTGACTTACAACGTTGGTCATGGTCATGCTGCATAGTCTTATTAGTTCATTTGGGTTGCTGCATTCTCTCATGGCTTTGTACAGTTCAACCCTGGCTGTTCTTTGGTAGGCGGCTTTAAGGTCTGTAAACAGATGGTATATTTTAATGTTAAATTCTAGACATTTTTCCCTTTCCCTAGGGTAAAAATCTCATCAATTGTCTATTTGCCTATACTATCCGATCTTATAGTGCCCGATACAGAAAAAGGGGGATCCTCTAAACTGCGCCAACTATTGAGGAATGAGTCTTCTAAACATCGCCTACAAGAGCCTCTCTGCCGTAATAACGAACGTCTGAAGCCTTTCGCTAACAATCTGACTGGTCCTAATCAATCAATGTGGCTTCAGGCCAGGAAAGTCAACCATCGACCAAATTTTCCAGATCCTGGAAAAGACCTATGAGCTCCAAATCAATACCCACCACTTTTTCATCGATTTTAAGACCGCGTATGACAGCATCTACAGAGACGAACTGTATAAAGCTATGTCTAGTTTTGGCATCCCTGCCGAGCTCGTTCGCTTGTGCAAAATGACGATGGAGACCTCACGCTGCTCCATCAGAGGTTGGCAACGAGCTTACGGAATCTTTCGACGTCAAAATATGATTCAGACAAGGCGATGTACTGTCGTGCGATTTCTTTAACATCGTTCTTGAGAAGCGCAAAATTCCACCGTCAACGCCAGAGGCACTATCTTCCTTTGTGAGAATTGAGACAGAAGCGGCAAAAGTGGGTTCAGCGGTTAATGAGGGAAAAACAAAGTATATGCTGTCTTCGAGGAAGGACACACAACACCGACGGCTCGGACAGAACGTCACAATAGACGCATACAACTTCCAGATTGTAGAAGAGTTTGTCTCCCTAGGCTCCACTACAATCACGGGCAATAACACCAGCGCCGAGATCAGACGAAGAATAACTCTTGCTAATCGCTGCTTCTTTAGTCTAAGAAAGCAATTGAGTCGAAAAGCCTTCTCTCGAGCAACTAAATTAAAACTATACAACACACTCATTATCCCAGTCCTGCTGTACTGTGCAGAAGCATGGACTTTGAAAAAATCGGAGGAAAGTGCCTTAAGCTGTTTCGAGAGGAAAGTTCTTTGGGTCATCTTTGGCCCCGGGTGCATGGAAAGGGAATCGCGAAGAAGATATAACAGCGAACTTTACGGGTTGTACAACGACATGAATCTAGCCAGAAGGATCAAGGTCCAGAGACTCAGATGGCTCGGTCATTTAGAGCGGATGGACACCAATGCTCCGGTCCGGAAAGCTTTCGACACTATTCCCGAAGGACGTAGGAGGAGAGGAAGACCGCGACTCAGGTGGCGCACTCAAGTGGAAGAGGACCTCAATCAACTTGGAGTGCAAAACTGGAGACGACTAGCTAAGGATCGGGCTAGCTGGAGGAGACTGTCGATTGAGGCCCAAGTCCACAACGGACTATAGCGCCACCTTAAGTAAATAAGTAAGTATCCGATCTTATAGGGTAGAGGAGAATAGGTAGTTAAAGGTTGTACAATGTTATACTCCCATAATTGCTGAATGCTGTCTCCTTTTTTGTATGTAATAGTTGGCGAAGTGATGGTCCTCCATATTTGATCAGCCAAGTTAGTATTCCATCGGTACCTGAGGCCTTGTGGTCCTTGACTTCATCAATGCTTGTTGGCTGCAGCATGATATTGTCATTTTAAAATGGTTAAGACGTTCATTTCTTCGGTAAGTGCACTTCCCATCAACAACCTACCAACTGTAGATACTTCAGCCACTGGTTGCACCTACTTGATGACGCATAGGCGGGACGGTGCCCTATGGAAAATGATTCCTTATCAGGCTGACATACATAAATGGTTTTTGAGCCGGATAAGTGAGTAGGGAGTCACGGAATCCGTACCATCGCATTAACTTTTTGTTTTGCAGCTGTTAAGGGTTTCGGTCAGCTGTTGCCCTTCACGTGGTCACTTACAGCCCCAACTTCCGTCGTAAACTCTTCATGTCGAAGTTGGTTTATTGGACGTTCACTAACGAGAACTTGCTGTCCCAAACAATTAAGAGCCAATATTCAGTTGAGACACTAGGTACCCGATGTTCGAAATGTAGAGGTATAGGGTAGGAGTTGTTAGACAGAAATTGTCCAGGATCGCTTGAGTGATGACAATCGCCTTTTTAACTTTAAGAAATATTAAAATTCATTTGCACAAAGCTACTCTTTTAATCTCCAATAATTTTCTCAACGTCTTCCCTATGCAAAAAATAACTCACAGAAATCTGAGTGAAAGATTCTGACTCAATTCGAATTCCCAAACAGTCTCTCTCCCACTGATCTCCCGATTTTCTCCCAGACGCAATCCCCATAATAGAAACTCATTTTCCCTGAGTTTTCCCCCAAAAATCTCACAAGATCTTTCAGTATCTCGCGATCCTCCAAACCAATAAAACGTCTACATTCGTTTTTCAAAAAAATACAAACCAAGAAAAAAGAAAACGCGCCATTCAGTAGCCAAAGCCCCAGTCAAAGGCAATTTATCACCGCCACCCTATTTCGTCTGTCTCTGAGCTAAAGGCTAAACATTTTATCAGAACGTAATTACGCGTGTTCTGAAGTAATGTGCGGTACACAACGCTCCAAGTATTTCCGCAGTTTCTCTTGATTAAACCGAGCAAAATGGGTTAATTAAGAAAATTAAAAAAGTGCATCTGTGAGATAAAAATTCAATTTGAAGTGCGTTCATTCATTAGAAACGAAATTGAATGTTCAAAAAGTAGATTGTGTGTGTTTTGAAATGTCTGGAAAACCAATTCAGTGCTTTTAGGGATTTAGAAGTCTCTCTAGTGGTTTTTTTTGAAACATCTGTTCACCGTCGAAAAAGTTGATTTATCGGAGTTTTCAAAAACGTCGAATTACCTAATTATTTCAAAAAATCGTTCGTGTGTCTATTTATGGGATTGCTGGTCCTCGGGGAACACCTCTGTTATGGACGTGTAGTGCCTTTTACATCATTCAAATCCCCGAACGTGCTTATCGTTTGAATCATTTGGATTTTGACGAAATACCAAAATGAATAATTCAAGTCGAAAGTATCTATTAGTCGTTAGTCGGCGGTATTTTTGGGTGGAACTAATATTTTTTTCTTATATCGCTACGATTTCGACGCGCAACCCCTTTCTTGTGTTTTATGATAATCCTCAGCAATAAAACGTTTTTTTTTCGGTTTTTTTTTTCTGGGCTGGGATGGGGTTTTCGGGGGGAATGAAAGGGGACAAGATGTATACAATTACTGAGTCATGCAGTAGCGGCTGTGGATTTGTGTTGTGTCAGAACAGCTGCTATCGGCTCATATCGGTGGCGACGTGCTGTGGTGTTGGGAAATCCCAAGTATTTCCCGCCTACATGATGTCTGCCAGTTTTGATGAAATGTTGTTATTGACGATGGGAAGGGGCCGAGGGTGTATGATACCTGAGTCAACAGTTTTATTTTTATTTTTCTGTTCCATTCGTTTTAATGGAGAGTGAAGGGTTGTTTTTGAGGTTCTTGCGTTACCCCATTTTGAAGGGTTTCCGGGGACTTACCAACTGTTTTATTTTCTTCCGCATTTCGGGAAATAAAATATTGCTCGTACAATTGATTTCTTTGGAAGCACGTCGTCGTCGTCGCTTAGTCGTCATCTGAATGAAAAAGTGTTGTATTCCATGTGCTTTTTGAAGCTGTCCTTTGGGGGCCTGCCACATATACCCAAGCGCCCTTGCTGGAAACTTTTAAATAACAACAAAAAAGCACTTAAGGTTTCTGGAATGTACTTTGAAGTTTTTATTTATTTTTTGCTCTTTGCAAAAGGGTTATGAATACGAAAGAGTTTTTTTTTTGCAGGAGAGCCAAGAAAAAAGTCCTTTTTTCGAAGGATGTCTAATAGAATTAGGATTCAGTTTGGTGTGGCAAACAAGATAAATCATTTTGATTAAATTGAGTTGTATAACGGGCTCTTTATTGAGACAGAAAAGAGGTAACATGTGTTGGAATTGAATTATTCGAGGTGATATGTCAACGTTTTTGAGGGTTTTGAACATTCATTTGTCTTTTTTGTCAGACTAGGAAGCTTTATTGGGATCACAACGGAGTAACGTGACTTTTGTCAATGAGAAATTCTTTTTTTTTGGAACTAAAGGTAAAAATTGAACGAAAAATGGACATAAAATGTGTCACAAACATGACTTTTGGACACTTTGTCTTCAACGTAGGTTAAAACAACGCCTCATCCTCATCGCCCTTAAATTCCCCCAATCATCATTTTTCGGTATGTCAAACGGTCTTGACAAGTACCTTAACTTATGTCCAAAAAACATGAACCAATCAGTTCCAGACGATTTAAGAACTCCCCATTCGTTTCGCATATTAGAAAATACAAGGAAAAAACCTCCTCCACCCTCAATCCATCTTTTATTCAACTCAAACCAATTACATTGGCAATAAACCTCCATCCCTGTCCCAATTTATCATAACCCATCTGTTGGTAACAATTTCCGAGTGTCGTCCATTGACCGTTTTACAGAAAAATCAAATTACTTTTGCAACAAATTTTTCCGATGTTGCAGATAAATCGACACTGGGCTCCCTTATTCACTCACTCATGCCCAGAAATGAACGCAAGACAGATAAGGGTCTAAAAATTTTATTGATTGCACATATCCAAAGCAAGAAGCAGCAATTCATTTGGTCACTCACATTCATCCCTTCCGACTTACATCGATCATCATTTCCTTCAGTTTTATATGCTCCCCTCCTCCCATCCTCCCCTTCTCTTCACCTCCTTTTGACAATTTAACACACGATTATGGTGCGACAGAGAGTCATGTTAGCATCCTTAACAAATTGGATTCCCAGTCTCTCTCGCTTCTAACAAAAAATAAAGTCTCCAGCCCCATTCGATTGCCTTTCTCAATTTTTCGATATCCGGTACCAGCAGTGATGCCAGTCCCCCTAAATGAAGAAAACTGCCCTTATGTTTTGTCATTTGACACCACATCACAGTGCGTGTAGCGGTGTGAGGCATATAAACACCACTTCAGTCATCATTGGCATATTAGAGAGAAGAACCCCCATCCCCAATTTAGACTTAAAAAAAAACAGCCCCCACACTCGGGTTAAGTGTTTTCTCGACCCTTCTCTCCCCACTCGGCTTGTTCTGTCATTCAACAGACTCTGAGACTCTCAAGAGATCACACTTCAAGTCGATACCAGCAGCTGAAAATGTCTCGGATGGAAAAATCAAAAAGAAAGTGGGTGTTTCTCTTGGCACACACCCACTGCGTTGTGATGAAGAAGCAATTTGCCGTGCTCTCTCCATAACTTCTTTTAAGTTCAAAACAGAAAGAGGGCAACATTGAAAGAAGCATCCATGTGCGTTATCAAAGCATCCATCTTCTATTTTGGCCCTTCGATTTCAAGGAAGAGAACGTCTCGTGTATCTTGAGTAATAAAAATATATTAGATTCGATTGACAGGATGGGGTTGAGCAAGAGAGAGAGAGAGAGGGAGCGGAAGATCCGGTGCAATATGGGAGTTATAAGGCAAATGGGGGACCAACTCACCTAGAGAAGGAAAAAAGTCGTGTTTTTGGTCGTCCGATATTTTGCTCGGTGATGTCGTCGGATTCAATTTGCTTAAAAGCCATTTATGAGAAGTTCTTCGCAAATGAAAGAAGAAGGGGAAAGAGAGCAGGGGTTGAGTACATACCCAATTTCCCTTTTAACATGAGCTATCAAAATAAATAAAAGTTATATGATGGTTCGACAACCATGAGGGTTGATGGCATAAGAAAATATTTTCTTACATCTCAACGACCGACGCGACGACGTTCGTTGATGTCTTGAGATAAGTCTAAGGCGGATGGGGTGGGGCAGAGGAAGGATGTTATTGAAAACCATTCGGTAGTTCATATGGCATGCTAAACATGCTCGTTCGCAAAAAATGCTAAAATGTGAATACGATATTAGGTTGGCTGATGGATGTTATGGTATGTGACAGCACCCAACAGCCCCTCAAACATATGCAACGAAATTTAAATGGGCTGGGTAAGGGACTAGGAGTGTAAAATAATTTTTGATGTCAGCGGAATTTTACACGTTTTTGAATGAGTATCCCTTAAGGCGCATTCATATTATCTGAAGACCCTCAAAATGAAGGAAGAGATGGGTAATCGTATGAAAAATTAAAATTCATCGACGTGGCGACAGATTGCATACTCTGAGGAATTTGTGTTTTATTTTGATGTTGTCATTTTTGTGGGGGACATAATTTTTGTTTTTATTTTTTTTTTAATGAAGAGAGGAACATATTTGAGGTTAGACTTTATTAAAAAAATTAAATTACTAAAGGGTCCTTGAGGGTTCTTGGAGAGAGGGATTTAAGTGGGTTTTTGGGGTTAAATGGGGATTTTAATGGCTTGTTTTATTCATAAGATCATAATTTAAATTAATGCTTCAATTTAAAACGAAAAATTTATGGCGTAGGTTCCAGCAACGCAAGGTTTGCGAAAAATGGCAAATTTTACTGTTTCAGAAGTGGGATCAACTAAAATTTTTCAAGCATTTCCTTGTTAGTTATTAACGTCGAGCTCTTAAAACACTGCTTTCATGAATGACTGGACTTCATTCTCATACAAAATATCAATTCCTACCCCCAATAAATCCCAAACATTTTCCACAACACTGCTTTCCTACTCTTCACCTTCTTTTGAAAGAGTGACGTGATAGATTCTTTGTGATAACAATTTTGGTTTTCGATCACCCAGTGTTACCCTGATTTCCAACCCAAACCCTTAGCCTAAAAATTTGCATTTTGCTGATTTTTCACATTCCTTACCCCTTAAAAAAATCTCAATTTATCTTCCAGCCACAAAAATTCTGATTTTCTGATCAAAAAACCAAACATCACACTTGTCGATAGTCAAAGTCCTCCCCAAACAATCCCCCAGACTCAATGGCGACGACCGATAGACACAAAAAATTGATTTCCTAATGGAAATTTCATACATAACTTAACATTGACCCTAATAAGGGGACCAAAAATGGGATGCTATCAAACCCATTCCAACCATCTATCTGTCTGTCTATTTTGGGCATCGATAATCGTCCTTTTTACCTGTTCCGATAGAGTTCGAGAAGATCTGCTGAATTGCTGACAACACTATGAATTCAATTAGGAAACAAAACCGAATTGCAATGGCGATGGGAATAAAAATTATTCTAGCTTAAAATTTTATAGCTTTTGCCGTCGTCTCGTATCCTTTTTGGATGTCCTGGATGTGATATAGTATATTCGATGTGAGAAGGGTAAATATTTATTAACTGTGAGTGGTTTTTTGGGTTCTTTAAGCTGTGACAAGGAGACAACGGTATTGAAAAGGGGGCGACAATTTCCATTTATTCATGAGTGAATAATTCCTTGCGATATAGATGATACACAATTTTTTGACGGGGGGAAGTTAAAAGCCATACGGGGACTATCAGATGGGTCGACAAATTGAAGGTTTTATCATTTTGTATACAGGCAATATACAAATTATTGATTGTGGGATCATACGGCTCAATTGATACTAGAAATTAAATATTCCCTTGTTGGGGTATTCGGCCCCCTCAGGGGAGATTTAGAAATCGTTGATACTTTCACTTGCAATTATTGTATTTTTGATGTTTCAAGGATACTTGAAAGTGAATAAAAATTAAGAATGAATTGATATAAACAAAGGTTCAAGATGTTGGGTGGATGTGTAGGATATCAAGGATCTAACGACAATGTTTCGGCTAATGGATGTGACTATAAGAAGGTGAGTTTTCAAGGAAATGTTTTTTTTTTTTTTCAAGTAGAAAGTAATTAGTTGTGGATGTTAACAAACCCGAAATAACAACGTCAGAAGTGGGATTGTTCAGTTCAAAAAATCAATAATTGCTTCAGGCGTTGATTCGGAGACTTGTAATTCTGTCAAATTACTTCAGAAGTGGGATAGTAAGCTTCAGAATGGTCGTTATAATGTTGAATAATGTCAGAAGTGGGATCAAATAAAGAAAAAATTGAATTGGTTTGTGTCTGTGGTGAGCAGCAAATCAGTCACTCGACCATTTTCATAAAATTTTAATCAGACCTCATGTCCTGCATCCAAGAAAGTAATTTTGATTTTATTTAAAACACATAACTCAAGAAACCCCTCGCTCCCCTTGTCTCAAGGAAAAACCAAACAATAATTACATTTTCTTAGAATTTTGATTGAATGTTTGTTGTTTGTGGTCAACAACATCAAAACACACACATCATAATATGTTCCCTAGTTTACCTTAAACCACTTCCAACTATACTCCACTTCTCTCAGGTAAGTATCAGAGGAAAGGGAGAGAGTGAAGCCAAGCAAAGTTTATATCTCGATTATAAACAAACATCAGTTTTCAGTTTCCACTCTGTCTGACCACATCATGAACGAGAATTCTTCAATTATGCAACATTTTCAGTTATTTTCAGTTCATATCCTTCAAATCCTTCTGGTGCTCAACAAACACATTTCAGATAAACGAATTTCTAGAGTTGACTCAAACCCAGCAAAGTCGGCTTCGGAGCAGAGATAGAGAGAGAGAGAGACTAGAGAGATGAGCGAAAAGATTGTTTTTTCATTAAGCTCATGCTAGTCCTTTTGCAAGGTGGCTATTGGGATACAACGATAAGAGCTTAACTAACCATTAGAGTGCTGGCTTTTTCTGTTAGAGCACACCACTCAAAAACAACTCACAAACAGATGTATCTCAATTTGCAATGCAAGTGTGTTGTGGATTTTCTTGTTTATACGAGTCCATCTATTGCAGTCCTCCTAGCGGGTATAGAAAAAGGATATATACCCCCAAGTTTCCTTTGTGGAGAGAAAATTTTCAATTTTCAAAATGTGAATAAGCAAACAAACACCATAACAAGACCAGCCAGGACTTAAAAACAAAAGCCTGGCACGAGGAGAGATATGGACCTAGCAGGAAGAAATGTGAAGTAAAAAGGATTCGAAGTTCTTCGAGAGAAGACACTGATTGGCATATGCTATTATAAGCTCTTCAAGGCTTTCAAAGGCAATTGTTTTTTTTTGTTTCGCTTCTTCTCTGTTTTAAGGACATGCAAGTGGCAGTTCTCCTCTCTTCTGTGATGATGGCGTAAATAAGCTCATCTCATATTTGGTTATAATCGCAATGTGGTATTTGGATCGTTAGTTAGTTCGAGATTAATCGATAATTAAATATTAATTTGTGTGCGAGATGAAAGGAGCATTGGATTTGCATTTGGTTTTTGTTGAGCAGACAACGGCTTGAATAGGAATAGAGCTGCAATTGTAGTTGGTATTCGATGGGAGATTGAAAGTTGAAGTAGAAAAAAGGACGTTAAGAAGTCATTAAGGAGAGTAAGAAAATTCAACAGATGATGGAATGAATCATAATTACTGCAATGAGACAACGACAGACATGTGGCTTTTGAGCATGAAATGAATTCGAATATATGCTTGAAAACCTTTAAAATTAAAACAGAACTGCAGAACTGTGAGTGTGTGACTTTGCTTATACTGCCCTCTAGTCTTATAGGCAGTTCTCCCCTCCAGTCTTGTGGGCAGTTGTACCATGTTCCTGGAGGCACTGGACACATCAAGTGAGCTCACGTCTATTGGTAGTACTCAGCTTAGGTTACAGGAGCTCTGATAAAACGGCAGGTAAAACATCTTTGGTGGCACTCAACACACAATACCGAAGTTCTGTTAGATCAGAAGGTTAAAAACTCCTGTTGACACTAAAATCAATAAGCAAAAACTCTGGTAGATCAGAAAATCAAACCAATATTTTGACTGGAGGGAGGGGAGTGGTAAAATAAGTAAATCAATGATTTGGCAATCTTCACAGAGGAAATGACGAATCAACTGTATTCGAATGTTTGAATAACCGGCAGTACGGCTTTCGAAGCGACAGGTCCACTGGTGATTTGATGGTTTATCTCACCGAACAGTTGAACAAATCTTTACATCGTTTTGGAGAAAGTAAGATTGTTGCACTTGATATTCCAAAGGCATTTGATAAAGTCTGGCATCTTGATCTTTTATCGAAAATGCGTGCCTTCGGTATCGATGAATCCTTCCTTCGTTGGATTAGAAACTTTCTTTCGAAGCGTTCAATACAGGTTGTATTGGACGGATTCAAGTCTGAAATCCACAATATTAATGCTGGTGTCCCTCAGGGCTCTGTTTTGTCTCCGACTCGCTTTCTCACTTTCATTAAAGATCTCTTGTCTGTTACTTCAAGTCCAATAAATTGTTTCGCTGACGATAGTACCCTTAGCTTCTCATATTCGTTTGCAGACTCACATCCCTCCTCTTCGGATGTGAAACTGCAACGGCAAAATATGATAAGTTCATTAAACTCTGACTTCAACAGCATTGTCCAATGGGGAATTAAGAACCGTGTAGAGTTAAATGCTTCGAAAACTGAATGCTGTCTTGTATTGTTGAAGCAAGATATACCCCCTTGCCACTGTCCATGAGTGGCTCTTGCATCAATGAGACCGAACATCTCGAGATTCTCGGTATGTGCATCACTGACCACCGCTTGTGGACCGAGCACATACGCGATGTCACCAAAAATGCCGCAAGATGTATGATGCAAGACATTTTTCTCCCCGTCGTATCTAACTGTTATCTATAAGACTTATATCCGTCCAAAGCTTGAGTACAATTCCCCATCTTTGGGCTGGTGCACCAGTAACTTACTTAAGCCTCTTGGATGGTATACAAAGAAGAGCCGTAAGAATGATCGGTGATAGAGACATTCACTCCTTTACATTAGACCACCGTAGTAACGTTTCGTATCTCTCTCTGTTTTATCGTTACTTCTACGGTAAGTGATCTAGAGAAATAGTCTTAAGCAACTCAACCGTAATACCTGCGCTTCCAGGAATGCCCCTCAGTCTACCCTCGAGCCCAACTTCGGTTGTACGCTCAAGTATAGAGAATCGTTCCTTAGCCGTACTACGCGAATATGGAACTCTCTTCCACACTCTGTCTTTCCCGATCATTGCAGTGTTTCAGGAATTTAAGACCAATGTACATCGACACCTCTACAGTAGCGTCTTCCAAGCGGAGGTCCTGGCAGTGACAACAGCTGCTAAAAAGGTATCATTATGGCGATACCACGAGCTGATATCACCTTTCACATTGATAGCCAAGCGGCAATAAAAGCGATTACTGCAACTGAGGTAAAATCTTAGCTTGTTTCATGCTGCCGCGAAGAGCTCAAGGTTCTTGGCGCACAGCACAACATTAGACTCTGCTGGGTCCCGGCCACAGCGATATACTAGGCAATGAGAAAGCCGATGAATAGCAAGATTAGGGTCAATGCTTGACGTAAGCCAAGCTCAGCTATTAGAACCCCTACCTTTATTTAAAACAGGAAATCTAACAAAGAATAACTATCAAGGCCGATGAAAGAGTGGAATCTTCTTGACACCTGCGACACAACAAGAAAAATCTGGCCCTGATTTAACAAACAAAGAACGGAAAAATTATGCAGCTACACAAGGGATCACTTCGATCTCTTGTTAGCATAATCACCGGACATAATCTGTTAGGTTATCATATGAAAAAGATGAGAATCAGTTCAGATGATCTAGGCAGAGAGATGCAGTGACGCAGGAGGTGCATGAAGACACTTCGCACTTTCTGTGTCACTGTCCCGCACTTTCCCACCAAAGGAAGAAACGCTGCTTGGCAACTTTTCTTCAGGGATTTAGAACTCTCTAGTACAACAGGTACTAGCATCCTGAACTTCGTCAAGGCCTCTAAATGCTTGACTAACTGAACACGCAGGTTTTTCTTATAAGCCTTGAGTAGCAATACACGCGGGTATCACAGTGGATCTGTATTGATCTAAGTGTGACGGTAAAAACATCAACTGTCAGCCCTAATCCTAACCTAACCTAACAACGGCACCTCCTCTCCAACCCCTACCCTCTTTCCTAAAGCATTCATTTTGTCGATGGCATAATAAGGGTATAAAATCCCCTTGAGTGTGCGCTTATTATAAAAACAAAAAAACGAAGGTTCGTACGAAATTAGTAGTAGAGCTTCCATTGTACCAAAAAGTTCTTAAGACATTTTCTGTTAGCAGAAAATGTGAACTGTATGAACACGAAATATTATTTTGTTCAATATTTAGTTCAAAAGGAAACCTCCAGTGTTTTGAAGACTCATCAAAATTTTGAAAATCAATCCAATTAACCTATTATCTTTTTCTTTAATTCTTTTCAGATCTACACAGATTGGGCGAATTACTATTTGGACCGAGCGAAATCGAAGAAAAAAGTCACCGATTTATCGGCTGATTGCAGAGACGGCTTACTATTGGCTGATGTTATTGAAGCTGTAACATCTTTCAAAGTACCTGATTTATGCAAGAAGCCGAAAAATCAGCAACAAATGGTAAGTGATAGTTTTTCTATATAACCATTTTTCTTTTTCTTTGATCCTTAAGAATGTTAACCTCGAAAACGGGTGTTTTTGAAATTTCGAAAATCAGTGTATTTCGGAAACCACACATCGCACATGAATAATAAAAATGCAGTCTTGTAGTAAACTGTTTTTTCCACACTTTTGCTCTCAATACATTTTTGTCTAACATTGACACCCTAGAAGTTATGCCGAAAAAACTGCTTTAATGCTATATTTTGAATATAAGGCCCTCACCCCTCACACGTGCTTTCCTTCTACCAAAAAACAAAATAAATTAGCCATCATATCCGTTAACAGAATATTAACATCATTATAAGTTGTAAAGTTCATAATCAAGATGTTCTGCATAAATCTTATAACTCGACACGCCTAAAATTTTTCATGGCTTTTTCTCAGTTCATCAAATAAAATTTAATAAAAATTAAAAATTCAACAGAAATTTTAATAAATCATCAAATTCCTGGTCTACAAGACTTCCGATCCGAAGGGATGTTTTGATTTTTGATAAATCCATTGCCCAATTAATTTGACTCTTCGTCAAAATGTGAAAATTCAAAAATAGGCACAAACCACAGCCCACAAGAAAACAAAAATTGTAGAATATTGGAAAAATAATTAAAAACCCATCCCAACACGGATGAGATGAGATCTGCTGTCATCATTAGCGTGTGCGGTGTAAATTAGATTTCCTATGAGTTGGCTGTTCCTTAGGGATTGAATTTTCGTTTTCGAATGCACAAGTTGGCGGGCGACTAGATGATGCAAATGAGGAATTAGTTCGTGATTCCAAAAATAATATGTTTTTTTTTTCAGTTTTTGAAAATCTGTGTTGAAAGGTTGGAAACTGTATCAACCCTGCTTTCGGAGATGGTTCATTGAAGTACTGATGTGGTTTTTCTTTTTGTTATTTTGACAGATGACAGACCCACTGTGCAGGCGGTCGGTGGCGGCGGCCGACAGTCGTTAATTTTGTACTTGATGATGGCTTTAATGTTGAGCGATTTGAGGGAATGAGTCTAATTTGATTACATTGGATATGGACCTCGTGCCGAAAAAGCCCAAAATTACGACGTGAAGGTGTTGACAAGATGAAGGGGTTTGAAGAGTTTGGACTCACTTTGTATAGTTTTCGAAGTTTTAAATTTAAAGAGACTCTTTAATCCCTTCACATTGTATATTCTCACAACTCACAAAGAGTCTTTAATGTAATGAAAAGACACATAAATACATTAAGAACCCGCGTGACAGACAAGCACCTTGTCGCATAGTAATTGCCTGCAAGGATGTGTCGAGGCAACTTGAAAATGCATCAGGTGCATTAGATGATAATAACTAAGGAGCTTTGACGCTGCCGAGGGGCTTAAGAGGCAAAGTGCGAGTAATTACCCGCAAGTTTGTAATTTATGGTTTTGAGGCAGCGTAATTGATTTGAAACGCGGGATTGTCATAAGGTTTGAAACAGTTAGAAATGAATAATGTATTTGCTGATATATGGTTTTTGGGGTTTTGGTGGGTTTGCTTTGACTTGAGAAGGAACCATCGCTTTCGTTATAAAGGGTTTTCCAATAAGAAGTGTTATTTTGAATAGCCCGCTATTTCGGTAGCTATCCCTTTTGAAGCTGTCATTTTTTGACATTTGACAAATAAAAACTACGCCATAATAAAAATGGAACGACACACGCTTCAACAACGCATTGAAATTATTAAAATTCACTATAGAAATGGTGAAAATTTGGCAGAGACGGTTCGTAAAACTGAAACATTTTTGGGTCGTCGTGAAGCACAATGCAATACAGAAATTGGTGGACAAATTTGAGCTGTTGGGAAAAGTAAGTGATGTGAAGAATAAAACCCGTGCTCGTCGCTCAAGAACAACTGAGAATATTGCTGTTGTAGCCTAAAATGTTGAAGAAATCCCAGGTTTGTCCATTCCTCATCGTTCTTTGGAATAAGGCATTCCACAAACGTCATTTCACCGTATTTTGCATAAAAACTTGGGTCTTAAGGCTTATTAAGTTCAGTTAGCACAAAAACTCAAGCCAGCTGATCATCAACAACGTCGTGTCTTTGCTGATTGGGTCCTTGAAATTCATGAATGATCCGCAATTTCATCGAAAAATCATCTTGACTGATGAGGCCCATTTCCACCTCGAAGGCTACGTCAACAAGCAAGACTGTCGCATTTGGGGCTCGGAAAACCCAAGAGTTATGTTGAAAAGCCTCTACATCCTCAACGCATGACTGTTTGGTGCGGTTTATGGTCCGACGGAGTCATTGCACCTTACTTTTTCGAAAATGAGGCTGGAGCAACAGTTACGGTCAATCGATTGCGCTGTCGAGAGATGATTAATGATTTTGTATGGCCGAAATTGGATGGTATTGATCTGGACAACGTTTACTTCCAACAAGACGGCGGCGCTACGTGCCACACAAGCAATGAAACCATCGATCTTTTACGGGAAAAGTTTCCAGACCGTTTTATCTCTCGAAGAGGTGATCACAATTGGCCACCGAGATCTTGTGATTTAACACATTGCGACTTCTTCCTTTGGGGCCACGTGAAAGATAAGGTCTACGCCAATAGCCCAGTGTCGATTCAAGACCTCACAGATGGGATTCGTGAGGCTATCGTGGACATAGGGCAGCCACTTTGCGATTTGGTTATGGAAAATTTCATGAAAAGGATATGGTCCTGTAAGCGTGGTCGTGGCGGCAATATGGCTAATGTTGTGTTCCACTATTAACAGCATACCTTCTTCTTTTTAATAAAATAAACATCCGATCATTAATCTCAAAAAATACCATTTTTCATTGAATATCAAAATAACACCTCTTATTGGAAAACGTTTTATGACTTTAAGATTTCGATGATGTTTTATGTCTGAAATGTTGAGCTAAATTCCGTTCCCTGGTTAATTTAAATTTTAAAAAAACCTTATACCAGTAGCACCAGAATGACTTCATTAAAACCTCTTATCTCTCAGTCAAAATTCAATTCCCCAGCCAAAGCTTAATAGAACTACCAGAGAAACAAACAAGCATGTTTATTAAAGTTAGTCAAACGACAATCCACTGCATTCCATGGCCAAAGCCAGTTCTAAAATAAAAGATCGAGATAATGAATTTCCAAGGACACAAACACTCACATATACGCAAACAAAATAAAGGACCCAAATAATTCCTTTATCCTATTGTTCTAGCTCTTAATTACATCCAAAAAGGATTCCTTTAGTCCCTCTCGAGTCACAAAGCACTTCGCAAAAAAAAAAAAACTTTAAACAATGAGAGTCCTTTCCTAGACAAAAATAGAAAATAAAAATTGTGAGTTTATTTCAACGCATCGCCAACGACAACGTCGAGGACAACAAAAAAAAAGTCGCCAAAAATAAAGTCTGGGACCAAACAATATTACTTGGTTGACTGGGTTTTTGATGGAGCTCGATTTTTTTGTTTGGAGGCGAACTCCTAAGCAACACATCATCATAAAAATTCTGCGACTTAAAGGACACCCTTTTTTATCAGGGAATATGCGACAAAATGAAAAACAAAAAAGCCCATTTCCATGTATAGAAAAAAATATGAAAACTCAAGTTTAAAATTGAATTAAAAGCACATCGGGGAATAGTATATTCAGACAGAGGGAATCACGTTCGTCCTTTAGCTGCCTTGGCTTCTGTTTGGAATTCATTTTGCGAAGCAAATAAAACTCCTAAGACCAAAAATCAGATTCGAAAAATACTATAAACTGTTTATTTTCTTCCTTTCGTGCAATCATAAACCGCAGCACAATAATCGAAGGGGTTCAAAGCCCCCCCTTAACCAGTCTCGATCAGACAAAACATAAATAAAGGGAATTTTTTCCAATTCTTCTCATATCGTTTCTTTATGGGTGGAGTAGTAGACTTTTGTGTGAAGTTTTCCTTGAAGTCGGGGGGGAAGGAACACATTTGAACTTCTCTCCAAATAAAAGCCTTCTCTTTTGTTGGAATGATAGTTCGAGCGACAGTCACTACATTAATATTCAAAACATGTGTATTTGGGTAAAAGTTGCAGGTCCTTGGAACTCCAATTTGCTATCTGCAGAACATCGTCATCTAGAACACTTAAAAAAGTGTGTGATTTGTTAGTGCGGTAAATATTATATTGCCAAAATGGTTGCCTAGACTTTGGCTAGACGGATGGTTTTTTCTTTCTTGATAAACTTAAAAGGGAGAAACTTCTTTTTTGTTGTTGTTTATTTGGCTAACTTCCGGTTGACAAAACACATTTATTGTGATTCAAGACTGCACACATATTTGAGTTTTTATTTTTTGCTGCTTACGAACATACGTGTCGCGTCTTTGTTGCGGCATGCACGAGTGGACTTAATTTTAAGGAGATTTTGTTTCTCGTTTTTCATTCTTGATGTATGAAAAAAAAGTATTGGGGGATGACTGTAGTGTCCGTAGCTTTGTGGTTAGGTGGGTTCGAGTCCTACTCGCGCCCAAAGTTTTTATTTCATCTTTCACGGACACTGCTTCTTGCGAAGAACTGACAAAACTTCCAAGAGTATCATCTGTCATGAAAAATTGCTTCTCAACTTTGCCGTTCGAATCGGCGTTAGATTTTAGGTCCCCTCAATTCTTCACACGCACCTAGATTGTTGATGAGTATAAGCCACTTAGGCCTTGGTTCTTCAAGAGCTGTCGCGCCATTTTATTTGGATCTCGGAGTTTTTGGAAGTACAACACTTTTGGACACGGGTCAGTCTTACAAAGATATGACATGATTCCAGGACTGATGGAGACCACCGATTACATTCCCCTCTACTAGATTTTGATAGGAAATTTTCTATTCGCATACCAGAATGACAGGGTTGGGATCCTTATTCACTTATAAGTGAACAGGGTATACCTTTCTACAATGACGGTTCAAAAATGGAATTAGGAACTGGTGCTGGAGTGCTTTGCCAATCTCTCAATATCAGAGAAGCGTATAAACTCCAAGCTGACTGTAGTGTCTTTCAGGCTAAGATCCATGCCATTGAAAAAGCAGTTGAATTGGTACATCATGAAAAGCTAAGCTCCTCGGAGATTACTTTTTTCGTGAACAGCCAGGCTGCTATTAAAGCCTTAGCCAGCGAGACCATAAGATCAAATTCAGTTTTAAACTGTAGGAAAGTATTAAATAGAATCTGCCACACTAATCAGGTTAAGGTCTGCTGCGTTCCTGGACACAGTCGGGAAAGGGTCAGTAGCAGTAACAAGTAGTAGCGACCATTCAGATAGGGGACCATTCGTCCCGATTGGGGTACGCAAGAAGAAGATAGACCTTAAATCAAAAGAGATAATCAATAACTCCTGGAAATCCAGGGACGATTGCGTAATCTCTCGAAGTTTATGGCCTAACATTAATGAAAAGGAAACTCGGTATATTTTATCGCTGAGTAAAGGGAACATTAAAATCCTGATAGGTGTACTTACGGGTCATTGCGACATTTGCACAATGGTCAACAAGATAGGGGCTTTTGCACCCGATTTCTGTAGGAGCTGTCAGGATGAGGAGGAAATAGAAACCATTAAACACCTGCTCTGTGACTGTCCGAACCTCCAAACTATTAACCGACTCAGTTATTTCGGGAACAGGTTTGTCTGGGAACTGGATGATCTAGCACAGGCCTCAATGGCAAACATGAGGAAATTTAAAGATAGCACAGGCTGGTTCGTTAACGAGCCGGTTTACGTTAATCGGCAACTTTAAATAGCATCGATGCTAACTTTTATTTTTATAGGGGATCACATTGAACCAGTAGGCCCCCGTGTATGCAACAGTTCACGCTGTGCACACCCCTTATAACCTAACCTAACCTATTGGGAAATAGCGCAACTAAATCAATTTCATAACATAGTTATATCCACAAAAATATGAAACTACGATCTGACTCGTGGGTGATTGCATTGACAAGAAAACAAGAAGACTAACACTCAAAAGATGGCGAGAAAACGAAATTTAGTAATTCCCGGAAAAAAAGGAATTTTCCACTCAACGCACCGACCGCGACGTTAACGAAGACGATCGAAGTGTCATATGAAAGCTGAAGAAAATTCCAACTCTCATCTAACAACAATGCCTAGTTGTGTGCCGTTTTTCTCTTGCCCTTTTAATGAAGTTAAACTTCAATGAAGCAAGTTCAACGACCGCGTTGTTGTAGTTTTTAGAATCAGATTTCAGATATCTTAAAATAATTAATTTTGCCTCCATCCATTGTCAGAAAAAAAAACAACATATAACCGATCACCTTACATTGAACTTCTACAACATCTGAACAGCCTCGGGCTAGAATCCGTACAAATAATTACATTCCAATACACAACAATAACTCCATTTAAAAACATATTTAAGGACATCTTAAAGACCATTAAAGCTTCCCTCCCCCTCTTATTCAAATTTCTCACTCTTCCATTTACCTGTCAAAAACAGAAAACAAGTGAAAATAGAAACCAAGAGAGATAGGAGCGTGAGTGAGTTTAAATCCTTAAAAGCGCTCCTGGCAAATTAGATAAAACCGCAAAAGATTCATGTTCGAATGAACACACATATATTTACATACAAAACGACTGCCTGATTTGCCATCGGCGACATCATATACACCTTTCTCGAATATCCTTTCACCCGTTCGTGCGTCCTCATTACCACAAAATACACCGAACCGACTACCAAAACACAAAAACCCTATGCAAGTACTTTGAAAATAATGTAGGAGTATGTTCATTGCAGTAATCACAATTCTCACTCTCACCCAGCTCTGAAAATTTCAACAACGCAAAACAAATCGAATTTCGTTGGATATCCTCCGAAGCGTTGGGGTCCTTTTATTTCTATATATTCGTGTCGTTTCCGTATCGAAATCATCGAGCAAAACTGAATTCTAAATTCACATCCATATCCGTTTGAGTCTTCAGCGTCGGTCGTCGTCGTTGTTGTGCATCGAATCACTTCCTCGCGTCGCGAGAAGTTTTCGAAATTTATGTTAATTAAACACTGATTGATGGTTTGGAGCTGTTGAATGAAGCGAAAAGTCCATACGTTCTTCGCTTCTTCATTTAATTATTCTTTGTTGATGGTTTTGGTTTAAACTTAAAGGGTTTCGAGTTTGAATCGAATTTGCATTTGATTTTGCTTGCGATGCGACGCGTGCATTGTTTGGGCATCTAATTCATGGGATTGATGGGATTTTCGACATTCATTGGCAATGTGTAAAAGGACTTCTTTGTCTAAACTGATAGCACTCGGTTTCTATTGTGTTTTTGAATGAAGAACCACTAATTAGATTAACAACAGCAACAGTCCTAAAGAAGAATACAAGTGGAATTGGATCATATTTCAAAAAGATGTCTGAAATTTTCCTTAAAATGCTTTTTTATTGAGAACTGATTTTCTGTAAAAATACTGTTTGGTCAAAAATGCCGTTTAGTGAAAAATGGTGTTCAGACAAAATTGTCATTGTGTGCTACTAGCGCCACCTAGGCGGCCAAACTTGGAACTACGAGTTTCAATATTTTTGTTGGCACTAGCACCATCTAGCGGGAAGTAGTGGAACTACATTAAAATGCCGATCTGTGGCGCCAGTTGCATCGATTTTCCGCTGTATGGCGCAATTGTCACGAAAAAATTCCAAATTTTTAGTTCTAGTTTTGTCTGTCTTACTTACTTACTTATCCCACTCACAATCCATGAATGATCTCAGCCTGAGATACTGCAGCCTTCCATTGTGAACGGTCCCTCGCATGCACTCTCCAGTCGCCGAAACCAAGCGCTCTGGCGTCCGCAGTCACTTGGTCCTTGTACCGTAGGTTCGATCTTCCTTGTCGTCTCGAACCTGGGGGCTGGGGTTAGAAGACTTTCTTGGATGGAGCGTTGTCTTCCATTCGCTCGATGTGGCCGAGCCAATGTAGTCGTCTTTTCTTGGGCTTGTGGACTACATCCACATCTTGATACAGCTCATACAGTTCTCGGTTGAACCTTCTTCTCCATTCGCCATCGTCGCATACGGGACCGAAAATCCATCGAAGAATTTTTCTCTCGAAAGTGCTACTGGGCCCAATTCCCCTTTTTTACTTATCGTCCAGCACTCGGCGCCGTAGAGTAGGTCTGGTAAAATCAAAGTTTTATATAACAGACACTTTGTCTTTCAAGTGAGGAGTTTTGAACGCAGTTGTTTGGCCAAACCGAAGCAGCAGCGGTTCGCTAGGGTAATTCTTCTTCGGAACTCCACTAAGTGCTGTCAATTGTGGGATTGATGTTTGTTCCAAGGTAGGTGAACTCCTTATAACTAATTACTACCTCGAAATTGCTGCTACCCACAGTGACGTTTTGTCCTAGGCGATGGACAGATATTGCTTTGTTTGTTGATAGCATGTGCTTTGTTTTGTCCTCATTCACTTCAAGAACAACGAGTTTCACCTGTTTTTCAATCGCTGTGAAGGCCTCAAGCACAGTCCTCTTGGATCGACCGATGTTGTCAATGTCGTCCGCATAGCCTAGGAGCTGGGTGGACTTATTGCTCACACCTGCCTTGCGCACTACCTGTTCAAGCACTATGTTGATGAAGTCACATGACAACGCATCTCCTTGTCTAAACCCTGCGCATGTTTGGAATAACTCGGATGAGCTGTTACCCATTTGCACACTGCACTGCGTATTGTTATGCGTCATGCGGCACAGCTGGATCAGTTTGTTCTGGATCCCGAATTCAGACATTGTTATCATAACCTCTTGGCGGTGGATGCTATCATATGCAGCTTTAAGGTCGATGAAAATATGGTGGATTTCGACTTGAAATTCGTTGTTCTTTTCCAGGATCTGCCTCAATGTGAATAATTGCTCTATCGTTGTTCTGTCTGGCCTAAAGCCACACTGGTACGTGCCGATTATTGTGTTGCAGAAGGGTTTGAGACGCTCACACAGTACGTGTTGGTAGTTGCACAAATTGTTTTCGTTGAGAAGTTCTCTAACGTGCAGATCAAATAATTTTCCAATAGATGGCGCTGTGATCGATGGTGGGAAATTGTAATTTCGATATTTCCATAAAAATACGTTTTTGCCAATCAATGAAAGAGATAGAAGTGTCAAATTTAAGCTAATTAAAATTCTTAAATCGAATTAGTTCTCCCACCTTCCCAAGATGTATATAGTTTTTAGAAGTTTAGGGTTAGATAGGTCCAGCGCTCTGTACTTTTACTCACAGAATATAGTGCCTCTTCCATCTTTCAGAGTGTGTTTTTTCAACACTTGACGTGTCAGTATCCAAATCAAAATGTTGTGTACATCTACATCTTGACGTTTGACCTAAAAACAAATGATCAAAGTAAAAAGAGAAAAACAACCTGCTCCAGAATTCACTAGTGAATCCATTAAAATGCACTCCAACGCATTAATACTTCGAAACTCATTTCGAAAGATTATTATTCTGTTTATTTATATTTTTGAAGAAAAGAGAAAAAAATCCTCTCACCTTTTCGTCTTAATATTTATTTTTACACTTTTCTTCGCACTCACTGGGAATGTAGAAAAACAACAACACAAATCAGGTAGCTCCGAAATCCCCCCATAAACACCTAATTACATAAATGCGAGCCAAGAGAACAGAAGGAAGACAGCCCATAAAATAAAGCTCTAAGTAGAGGTATTTAAGTTAATAGACATTAGCATTTAGTTTTTAGATTCTTACGAAATCCTGTGAGATATTTCAAAATGAGGTTGTTAATGGAATTCTACGAATTGGTCAAATAAATCTGTTGAGGAACTCTTCAAGACGATTTATGAGTCTAAAGGCTGATTTCTGATTCTCTGGGTGGCTCATAAATTCCGTTTCAAAATCTCGTCAAAAAGAATTTAATTAAAATCAGAAAACAAAATTCTGAGCAAGAAAATAAATAATGTCTCCAGACTCTCAGGTTCTTCGTTCTACTTCTACCCTGGTCGGGATGATGGAAGGCATTTCAATTATCATTTTAATAACATTTTTGCTTATTTGAAATTCCGAAAGGTAAATAGACTAACGTCGTCGTTCTCGTCGTCTGTTAAAACAAAAAAATATTAAATCCCCCACCAAAAATGACAAAGGAAATAAACACACACGTCTCGCTGGGACGCTGCTGTCTCCTCCGCTCAGGCTGTGATAGTTATTCTGGAATGAGATTAGAGGGAGGAATTTGTTTATGTTTGGTCTACGCAGAGGCCACAACAACAACAAAATAACAGAATGATAATGCATCTAACAGAATTAGCAATCTCGGCTCTCGCCCGTTTCGGCAGGCACCAAAAAAATAAATAAAATTTTTTGGACCTCGAGTCCTAAACAAATAAGCAAAAAGTGCATCCATCCGTCGTCATTGGGTGTCGTAGTCAGTCGCTGTTGTCATCATCGTTCATGGGAAAAGGAAGCGACGATTGTGAAGTCAAGGAGAGTTCCCAGAGTCAGAGAATAACTATCACTTATTTTGAATGGGAATAAACAAAGTTGTTGGGCTCTTGAGTCTAGGACAAACAATATTTTCAGTCTGGCTGGTCTGGAGAAGTGTTGGGTCTCCTGTTATGCAAATTTGAGATCAATTTATTAAATTAAAAAGTCAGATAAGGACTGAAAGGGTTAAAGAATTGGGAAGCAGTGGAACTTCTGAACTTCTTTACGAAACATCTCTGATTCACTGTTCCCCTGGCAGTTTTTGTTCTTGTTTCCATTTCCCTCTCATGGACTTAATAATCAATCAATAACTGCCATCCTTACTTACTTACTTACTTATGGTAGCGCTACAGTCCAGATCGCACCAGGGTCTCACCCAACAAACTTCTCCAGCCAACTCGGTCTCTGGCTAGCTGTCTCCAGCTTCGCACACCAAGTTTGTTCAGGTCCTCTACTACCTGTGTGTTCCACCTGAGTCGCGGTCTTCCTCTTTTGCGACGTGCTTCCGGGTTGGTTTCGAACACTCTACTAGCCGGAGCATTATTTTCCATTCGCTCAAAATGTCCCAACCATCTAAGTCGTTGGACCTTTACTTTTCTGGCTAGGTTAGTCTCACTGTACAGCTTGTACAGTTCTTTGTTGAATCTTCATCTCCATTCTCCATTAACCCAACAGGACCAAAAATCACTCGAAGAATTTTTCTCTCAAAGCAGCCCAAAGCATTTTCATTAGATGTTGTCATAGTCCATGTCTCTGCACCAAACATGAGAACCGGGATGATGAGGGTTTTGTAGAGTTTCACTTTAGTTGCTCGGGAGAGGACTTTACTACTCAATTGCCTTCTAAGTCCAAAGAAGCAGTGATTGGCAAGAGTGATTCTTGGTTTGATTTCAGCGCTGGTGTTGTTGTCTGAGTTGTTAGCGGATCCCAGGTAGACAAAGTCCTTAACTACCTCGAAGTTAAATCTGTCTATGTTGACGTTTGCTCCAAGACGTCGATGTTGGTAGTCGTTAACCGCTAGACCCATCTTCCTGGCCTCCGTCTCAAGGCTCACAAACGCTCCACTGACATCACGCTGTGTTCTTCCAACTGTGTCAATGTGGTCTGCGTATCCTAGTAGCTGGACGGACTTTTGAAAGATTGGACATTGGAGCTTTGCACAATCTTTTTAAGAATGATGTTGAAGAAATCGCATGACAACGCATCAACTTGTATGAAACCTTTTTTGACATCAAAAGCGCCCGTTAGGTTTCTTCCGACCATGATGGAATAGCGTGAGTTTTCAATTGTCTTCTTACACATACGGATGAGTTGTTCTGGGATGTCAAAACTGGACATTGTTCTATATAATTGGTCTCTATAGACGCTGCCATACGCGGCGTTGAAATCGATGAAAAGGTGGTAGGTATCGATTAGAAGTTCCTGGGTCTTCTCCAAGATCTGCCGTAGGGTGAATATTTGATCGATGGTGGACTTTCCGGCCAATACTGATAAGGACCTACCAGGTTGTTGACGAAAGGCTTCAAACGTTCACAAAGCACGGCAGACAAGATCTTATAGGCGATGTTAAAGAGACTTATAGCTCTGTAGTTCGTGCAGTTTAGGAGATCTCCTTTTTTGAGGATCGGGCATACGATGCTGAGATTCCATTCATCGGGCATGCTTTTCCTCCGACCAATTTCGCAGATGAGCTGGTGCATGCTCCTAACCAAATCATCTTAATGTGCTTTGTACAGTTCGGCAGCTAGCCCGTCTGCTCTAGCTCTTCACTTCGTCCATGTGGAATTGTTGGCCTTCTTCACCCAAATTGAATGGTTCTGTATTGCTAACGGAGTTTTGGTCGTCATCGCCATTATTCAGCTTGGAAAAATGGTCTTTCCATATCCTCAGCACTGACTGCGGTTCCACTACGACATTCCCATGATGGTCTCTACAGGCTTCAGTTCGGGGTGTATAAGCCCTGGAGGTTTGTTTCACCTTTTTGTAGAACTTTCGTACCTCGTTCCTGTTGTTACATCCCTCTATCTCCTCGATCGCGCGCTTCTCATGCTCCCTTTTTTTCTTTCTGAGAAGTTTATGCTCCTCTCTCCTTTTCTGCTCGTAGAGCTCACGAGCTGCTCGTGTCCTTCTTTGCAGCGTCGCTTCGTATGTCTCTTGTTTAGCTGCATGTGCTCGCCGGCACTCATCGTCAAACCAGGGGTAGTAGGCCATATAAATCCTTGCACATCAGAGGAGACATCTCTGATGGCTGCTTGGCAGTGTTGCCACTGGTTCTCTATATTTTGTGCTGGCAGCAAAGGACTTCTGAGCAGATTTTCGGAGACACGATCGGAAAAGGATCTAGCAATCTCTTACGATTGTAGCAGTTTGACGTCGAATTTCCTCCTAGCATTTCCACGTGTTGGCCTTGATCGGGAGATCCGGATTCGTGCCTTGGCTACAACAAGGTAGTGGTCCGAGTCGATGCTGGCACCTAGGAATGTGCGGACATCTTACAAGCTGGAGAAGTGTCGTGCGTTGATCGCAATGTGATCAATCTGGTTGACGGTTGATTGGTCAGGAGATTTCCATTTTTCCTTGTGGATATCGAGATGTGGGAATCGCGTACTTGCCACCATTACGTCTCGCCCCGCAGCGAAGTCGATTAGCCTAAATCCGTTATCGAAAGTGGTGTCGTGTACGCTGTGTCGTCCGATTATCCCACCAAAGATTTCTTCTCTACCCAGCTTAGCATTAAAATCTCCAACTACGATTTTAATGTCATAGCTAGGGCATTGCTCACAGGTCTTCTCGAGGAGCTCGTAGAACCTGTCTTTGGTGTCTTCATCGTTTTCCTCAGTGCGGGCGTGGGTGCAGATGAGGCTGATGACGTTGCTTTTGTTCCCGGTAGCAGTCGCAGTAATAAATATAGCAGTTTTTCATTTTACGTAGGCCCGGACCATCCCATGGCATTTCTTAGATGGCAGTTATATCTGCTTTGTAGCAGTAAAGGGCTTATAACTGCCATCCCTCTCCCTTTAAAACAAAGAAACTAAGTCACTGACCTGCTGATACAGAAACTTGCTTACTTCCCTTCTTCCTGTGATCATATTTCACACCGCATTAAAATATTCACTGAACTGCATGTCCTCTTTGTTTTATTTCTTTAAACACTTCACAACTTGTCAGAAATTATTAGCAAGAAAAAAGAATGAAAATCATTAACACATGACATTTTAATGAGTCGCGCAATATCAACACAAAATACACAAACCAAAACTTCAAAAAAAAAAAATCAGACTCATTTCGATGCCAAAAACCATGTCATCATATTTTACGACTCCCACTCTACTTCTCTCTCTAGTCATTGTTTATAAACACTCAAAATGTTTATGTTTATTTGCTCACAACAAAAATACAAAAATCCGCGATCCATCCAAATCCAAACATCTGTTTTCGATGCCGTCTCTACTGTCTACTCTCTTACCACTTAACAATCGGCAATCAATAAGTGTTATGATCCACACAGGTTCCACAACGATTTCGATGGAATTGGCTCTCTCGAATTCGATGCATTCCTTTTGGAAAATCTTCAAGATCCTCACATTTCTGTTGCTTGATCATTCAGATTCTTGTGTTGTTGTCATTTTTTGTGTTCTCAGAACCACCTCCACAATTCTTTGGACTATCAACAAACCGAAATCGAAACTAACAACAACAACCGGCAACTCACTCATCTGATCAGTTCCAGAGTTACAGTCACAGTCAACAGTCAGTTACCGACCAACTGTTGAGCGGTTAAGATTGTGACTCGTCGTTTTCTTGAATCCAAGATACTTTTACGTATCCCATGAGATTCATTTCGTAGCATTCGTACAATGAATGGAATTTCCGCAAACAATTTTCGAATTAAATTTTTGCAATAAATAACAATTTTTTTGATGTCTTTGTCGTTGGCGTGCGTTGCGCGATTTATGAGTGAAGTGGTCGTGCGGTTACTCATCTCATTCTTCAAGATAATTGAATGAGTTCAATTATTTTCAAAGAAAAAACAAATATTTTCGATTTGATGAAAGAGTTCTATAAGTAGATTGTGTGTTCAAATTTCAAGAAAGAAGTGTCTTAGTTTCAACGAACGGATTAACTAGGATCAACAGTAACACCGAAAGTGATTAGGTGAGTCCACTGTCCTCCCTCATTCAAACGAACATATTGAAAACAAAAAAAACAATGGAAAGGTTAGGGCACTTGAGAGGTTCATTATGGTCCTTGAAAGATAACACACGGTATTGTTGAGGTTCTCTTTTGTTTCGGTTGTCCATTGTTATGGAACGTTACCTTTCAAAACGACCACTAGCGATGATGATGGTAGTGGGGGTGTAGGACTTTGTGAGTGTGACATGTCAACTGTGTTTATTTTGGTATCTTTTCGAGTAAAGCGCTTATCTATCGGAGCACTCCGGCCATATGTTTGTTTTGTCGTCGTCTTTTTTTTTAACCTACCGCACTCGTTACTGTTTACTTTTTTGTGACAATTACTCTACCCGACCGCCGCGCCCGCCGCCGGCGATTGTGTATGTCATCTGCCTCTGTAATGATGTTGATGAGGAAAACGAGAGGATATAATTTGAACTTTTGGCCCTTCTTTATTGGATAATAAGTAAAGTAACCCAGTGAGACACTGAGACGTCGTCGTTGTCAGTCGATTACTATGGGCTAAGGGTTTAATTGAAATTGATTTGAAGTGAAGGGAACATTTTTGTTTCGATTGGGAAGTCTGGTTTGAGTGTACTCAAATGATTATGTACTTGAAGGTAACAAAAAATTGATCTTTTCCTTTTTTTTTAATGGGAAAAGTGTGGTTCAGGAGAATTTTTGTTTATTTAGGTTTTTAATGTTTCTTTTTTTTTGTGGAAAACACACTTTTTTATTGATTAGTGAGAAAAAGGTTGTTAATGAAAGTAAACAAGTGTTTTTTGGTGATCGTTAAAATATTTTGGATTCCTTGATTCCATGTGTCGAGTCGTTGTCTTCCGTAAATAGAAAAAAACTTAGACTCATAAATATGTAGAAAAAATATGTAAGCAGACAGAATTTATTAGATTTATGTTTTTGTGATCTTTTGTTTGACTAAAATCATGATTTTCAAGTACTGCAGGCCGAGTCGAAGCAAGGCCTTAACACACGAGTACTTCCTTTAAACTAATTATTCTGTTTCTTAAGAATATTCTAGATCGATTTTCGGGGCACTACGGTATCATTTAGAAAGAAAAATCTCTCTGCTCCCTAGATTCAAACCGTTTCAAATTTCATCAGCGGATGGCAAAGATTTTGACGGATTAAAAACCTCATTTTTCCGTTTTTTCTAGACCGATTTTCGGGGCAATCCGGAACATTTAGAACGAAATATTCCTCTGGCGACCTAGATTCATATCGCATCTCTCTATTGAGACATTAACTGTCAAATTTCATCAGCGGATGGCAATGATTTTGCGGATTAAAAACCTCATTTTTTCCCGCTTTTTCTAGACCGATTTTCGGGGCAATCCGGGAACATTTAGAACAAAATATTCCTCTGGCGACCTAGATTCATATCGCATCTCTCTATTGAGATATTAACTGTCAAATTTCATCAGCGGATGTCAAGATTTTGACGGATTAAAAACTCATTTTTTCCGTTTTTCCTAGACCGATTTTCGGGGCAATCCGGGGACATTTAGAACGAAATATTCCTCTAGCGACCTAGATTCATATCGCATCTCTCTATTGAGACATTAACTGTCAAATTTCATCAGCGGATGTCAAAGATTTTGACGGATTAAAAACCTCATTTTTTCCGTTTTTTCTAGACCGATTTTCGGGGCAATCCGGGAACATTTAGAACAAAATATTCCTCTGGCGACCTAGATTCATATCGCATCTCTCTATTGAGACATTAACTGTCAAATTTCATCAGCGGATGGCAAAGATTTTTCCGTTTTTTCTAGACCGATTTTCGGGCAATCCGGAGACATTTAGAACGAAATATTCCTCTGGCGACCTAGATTCATATCGCATCTCTCTATTGAGACATTAACTGTCAAATTTCATCAGCGGATGTCAAAGATTTTGACGGATTAAAACCTAATTTTTTCCGTTTTTTCTAGACCGATTTTCGGGGCAATCCGGGAACATTTAGAACAAAATATTCCTCTGGCGACCTAGATTCATATCGCATCTCTCTATTGAGATATTAACTGTCAAATTTCATCAGCGGATGTCAAAGATTTTGACGGATTAAAAACCTCATTTTTTCCGTTTTTTCTGGACCGATTTTCGGGGCAATCCGAGAACATTTACAACGAAATATCCCTCTGGCGACCTAGATTCATATCGCATCTCTCTATTGAGATATTAACTGTCAAATTTCATCAGCGGATGTCAAAGATTTTGACGGATTAAAAACCTCATTTTTTCCGTTTTTTCTAGACCGATTTTCGGGGCAATCCGGGAACATTTAGAACGAAATATTCCTCTGGCGACCTAGATTCATATCGCATCTCTCTATTGAGACATTAACTGTCAAATTTCATCAGCGGATGTCAAGGATTTTGACGGATTAAAAACCTCATTTTTTCCGTTTTTTCTAGACCGATTTTCGGGGCAATCCGGGAACATTTAGAACAAAATATTCCTCTGGCGACCTAGATTCATATCGCATCTCTCTATTGAGATATTAACTGTCAAATTTCATCAGCGGATGTCAAAGATTTTGACGGATTAAAAACCTATTTTTTCCGTTTTTTCTGGACCGATTTTCGGGGCAATCCGAGAACATTTACAACGAAATATCCCTCTGGCGACCTAGATTCATATCGCATCTCTCTATTGAGACATTAACAGTCAAATTTCATCAGCGGATGTCAAAGATTTTGACAGATTAAAAAACTGTTTTTCCGTTTTTCGTAGACCGATTTTCGGGGCAATCCAAAGACACTTATAACGAAATATTCCTCTAGCGACCTAGATTCATATCGCATCTCTCCATTGAGATATTTACTGTCAAATTTCATCAGCGGATGTCAAGGATTTTGACGGATTAAAAACCTCATTTTTCCGTTTTTTCTAGACCATTTTCGGGGCAATCCGGGAACATTTAGAACAAAATATTCATCTGGCGACCTAGATTCATATCGCATCTCTCTATTGAGACATTAACTGTCAAATTTCATCAGCGGATGTCAAAGATTTTGACGGATTAAAAACCTCATTTTTTCCGTTTTTTCTAGACCGATTTTCGGGGCAATCATGGAACATTTAGAACAAAATATTCTTCTGGCGACCTAGATTCATATCGCATCTCTCCATTGAGATATTTACTGTCAAATTTCATCAGCGGATGTCAAAGATTTTGACGGATTAAAAACATCATTTTTTCCGTTTTTTCTTGACCAACTTTCGGGGAAATCCGGAAACATTTAGAACGAAATATTCCTCTGTCGACCTAGATTCATATCGCATCTCTCTATTGAGATATTAACTGTCAAATTTCATCAGCGGATGTCAAAGTTTTTGACGGATTAAAAACCTAAGTTTTGCAATTTACAATGAAATATCCCTCTGGATATCTAGACACGTACCTTACCTCTCTATTGAGCCATTAACTCTCAAATTTCATAAGCGGATGGCAAGGATTTTGACGGATGAGAAACCAAAAACCTCGTTTTTCCGTTTCTTAAGTGTTTTCCGAGTTTGAAAACCGAGTTAAAAAACCGTCTGGAAAAATCAATTTGAGTTGCCACATAGTCAAAATGATATTGGTGATGTATGTGTGTTATTGGCCTGAAGTCACACTGATACCGACCCATTAGATTGTTGATGAACATCTTTAGAAGTTCAGTTAGCAAGAGAAGCAAGAACTTATTGAGCTGAAGGGACTTTTCGCTTCGTCATAACCTTCCTGAGATGCATTCGACATTCATTTGCCACATTTCCACAATTATTTAGTCTGACTAACTTAAAAAATTCAAAAAATTACTCACATTTCCAAGAACTATCACTCAACGTCAATCTACTTCTTATCAAGCTCAAATGTATTCAAATTAACTAATTTCCATCGTCCGATAATTTTATTCACCACAACTCAATTAAAATAGAAATAAACGTGTCGAAAGCATTTAACGAAAACACAAAAAAAACTATCAACTCTTCCCCCAAGTCAATGACACCCAAATCGCAAGAAATTTATCGGATCGAAATAACCGAACTCCATAGCCAAACGCACCCATGAGAACTTGAAGAACGGAAAAAGAGAACTCATCCTCAAGGAAACCTTTTCTTTCTGTGGTTTAACCTTTAATTTATGGCTTAACGACAGAGTGTCCAATTTTTTAAATTTTATTTCGAATTTTCCCGACCCAAGTGTTTGTCGTCTTTGTTGTTGTCGTCATAGTCATTCATGCGCCCACACACGTGTTGTGTTTACATCCAAAGAATTAGTCACTAAATTGTGTTATTATTTTGTCCAACAGAGGCCGATGACGATGACGATGTCGCCGACGAACAACGGAACGCCCGCGGCGGTGTAAACATAAAAATGTTACAAATGACCGCTTAAGCGGTTCTTAAACGGCACCTTTGATCTAGTGTGATACTAAGCGGTCGGTATCAATTTTTTTTTACCTTTTCTTTTATGGCTAGACGGATTATAGTTTGAAGGGGAATGTTGTCGTTTTGAGTGTTCTTTCTAGATCTTGGCTAAGTCGTCGTTAAAATATTCAAATTTTGTCATCGTTGTTTTTTGGAAGTTGCTTGTGTCATTTAAATTTTAACTATACCACAAAATTTGAAAATGTCTGTGCCTTGCTTCGATAAGGCTTGTATTAAAGCTTTTTATGCAAGTGTAAACCGTATTTTGAAGCCCTATAACACTGTTTTGTAAAAATTATCATGTTTGCGATACCTAAGAAATTCTAACAAAACACAAAACAATTTGAAGCTTCTGTAAAACTTGTTAAAGGCTTCCTTAAGGCTTCCTTTAGACTTCCCTTATCCTTTTCCATAATTTTTGATATTCAAACGAACTAAAACAGTTTCCCCGGACTATTAAGCTGCAACCTTAACACTTAACACTCCACACAAGACCGATTAATTTTTTGTGCACCTCAGTGTGAAGGTCTCTGTGTGGTTTGCCGGTAGACAGTAACGACTAACGAGCTTGCATAAAGATGTCGACTGTAACACAGGAAGAAGGTCAACATTTGTGTGGTCAAAAAATTCCCATAACTCTTTAAATAAATTTTAAACAACTCCACGCACAACACGTCCCAACACGAGTCTCGCACTCTTCATTAATACAATTTTGGCAAAACAGACAGACAGACGATGCTAATTGGCTGATTAGTCTCCCGCAACGGTTTTCCATAGCAATTTACCTAATTTCCTTAAATGGTTCATCAAACACTCGAACTCCAACACCACACGTAGGAGCAAATAGCTTCACTCGTACGCACGCAAAGCAATTGAGTGGTTAATTAATTGAATTCGAGTGCGTATTTTGAAAATTGTTAAAAAAAAAAACTAACACACTCATTGACAAAACTCAATAATAAAAATGTCGATGACACGTAAAATTAATCGAAACGTGCAAAGTGTCGTCGATGTGCCTATTCTGAAGCTGGCCTGGCCCTCCCAGGTGTCTAAATAGCGCAGTTAGATTTTTGTGGTGTTGACAAGTTCCGTAATTGAATTTACTGGTTGGGGAAATCAGTGGCCATCAGGTGTGTTATTTGCTTCCAATTTCAACTTGAGGATGAGGCAAGAAGACCAAAGTTGTTCTGTTGGGATATGCATTTGATGATTGGACACGTGCTTGTGAGATCTGTCATCGAGACAAATTCGGGTCTGAATTTGACAGGAAAAAATTGCTTTAGGACGTGTGTACAAAACCGAGGAGCGAAAGTGTTTTGGGATGAAAAAAGAAAAACCCAAACACGAGGAATAATTCTTCAAATGTCATCCCACACAGATAACAATATTGTTAAGAGGTGTGAAATGAGTATTAATTTGTTGTTCGAAATGCAAATTACACGCGTCTGACTGGTAGCGATAAGTCTTCAAAAAAATATCATGTGTCGCATTTTTAATGTGAAGTCGACTGAATTACACATTTCTCGTTTAATGTGAACTCATGTCTTTAAATAACGTAAGGAGATTTGGGATAGGTGATAGCTGTCTATAGATAATAACTTAGAACACTCAAATTTGAGCTTAAGTGCGCAGAAATTTGCGTCAGAAGAAATTCTACATGAGCGATTACAAGACGCTGAGGACAAAAATTATAAAAAATGGTTATGTGATCTAGACTGTATAACGGCGACGACGAACAAAACACCGCCGTCAGACAGGAGCCTATCATCAGACACGATGACAGCCAACAATTCCGAGAACCTGACCTAGAAGAAGTGAAAATTTCAATATCACGGCTGAAATCCAACAAAGCCGCTGGAGCAGATGGACTAGCTGCTGAGTTGTTCAAAGCAGCAGGCGACGAGCTATCTAGCTCGAGCATGCACCAAATCATCTGTAAGATATGGTCAGAGGAATGCATGCCCGATGGATGGAACCTCAGCATTGTTTGCCCCGATCCTGAAAACAGGGATATCCTCTAAACTGCGCCAACTACAGAGGAATAAGTCTACTTAACGTCGCCTACAAAATCCTCTCTGCCGTAATATGTGAACGTCTGAAGCCTTTCGTCAACAATCTGATTGGTACTTATCAATGTGGCTTCAGGCCAGGAAAGTCAACCATCGACCAAATTTTCACGTTGCGGCAGATCCTGGAAAAGACCTATGAACTCCAAATCGATACCACCACCTTTTCATCGATTTTAAGGCCGCGTATGACAGCATCTACAGCGACGAACTATGTCAAACTTTGGCATCCCTGCTCAAACTCGTTCGCTTGTGCAAAATGACGATGCAATGATGGAGAATCACGCTGCTCCATCAAGATTGGCAACGAGTTTACGGAATCTTTCGACGTCAGAAAAGGCGAAACACCGTCTTGCGATTTCCTTAACATTGTTCTTGAGAAGATAGTGCAGAACTCCACCGTCAACACCAGAGGCACTATCTTCCAAAAATCTGTTCAACTTCTCGCAACTTGTTTCAACGGCATTTTTTTCGTAAGTGACTTAAATAAGGTAATTCGCTATTGAACAACTTCAAGCTTCTGGTTCTCCAAACATGATTTGATTCATCTTTCCTTTGACTTTAGTCTGAGCAGACCAACAAGAACTTTTCAATATAGGGACTTTAAGAATATTGACAACCATACATTGGAGCTCGACTTAAGGAGAATTTATTGGGAACGAGTTTATACGCTTCAGCAACCTGACGACCAAGTTGAGTTTTTACAGAGCAATTTACTTGATTTATTTGATCGTCACGTACCGTTAAAAACCATATCCGTTAAGTATGGCGAGTGTCCTTGGTTTAACCAAAGAATAAGATGGAGTATAAACCAAAGAAATCTTTTGTTTAAAAAGTGGAAGCGTTTCAGAATACCAGATGATTATGAAGAGTATCGTCGGCTTCGTAATGCAACTGTCCGCCTTATACGTTCCTCCAAAGTTACATGGTATCAACAGCGCCTAAACTTGTCCTTGCACGGACGAAAATTATGGACAAATCTTAAGGAAATTGTCGGCAAACGAGTTAGTCTTGAAACCATGGATGTTGATTGTAATCAAATCAATTCCAATCTCATATCATCGATTCCAACAACACAGAACATATGCCAAAATCTTTCGGGTGAAGAGTTTATCCCTGTCTTCAGGGGAGCTGAATTCTGTTTCACAGGAGTCAATGTAAATGAGGTTGTCGAATGTTTTTTAAGTCTTAAATCAAATGCTACTGGATTTGACAATTTACATCCTATGTTTATTAAGGCAATACTTCCAATTATTCTACCCTACATTACGCACATCTTCAATACAATACTTACAAAAAGCATTTTTCCAACGCAATGGAAGTACTCAAAAATTATACCTCTTCCCAAAAACAGTGGAAATGCAGAATTTCGACCAATTTCTATTTTACCGGTCCTGTCAAAAGTGTTTGAAAAACTGATGCAGAATCAAATTCAAGCGTTCTTTGCTCGCAACAGTCTACTTGCATCAAAGCAGTCAGGTTTTCGAGCATGTCACAGCAGCACCACAGCTTTACTCGACGTTACCGAACGGGTTAGGAATGCGATAGATGGAAACAAAGCATCTTTTTTGATTCTCTTAGACTATTCTAAGGCATTTGACACCATTGATCACAACATTATGTGTAACAAGCTCCTGAAAATGTATAATTTTTCTCCGGAGTCAGTGAAGCTGATTCGTTCATATCTATCTGGTAGACAACAAGCCGTTGTAGTTGGAGATCAAGTTTCGGACTTTATGCCCATTCAATATGGTGTCCCCCAAGGTTCAATACTGGGTCCAACTTTTTTCTCCATTTACGTTAATGAAGTTCCAAGAGTAATTCGTCACTGTGATGAGCACTTATTTGCAGACGACATCCAATTGTTGAAAAGCTGCTCATTTGATATGATTGAAGATTGTGTAAGAAAGATTAATGAGGACCTTGCATCAATTAACAGTTGGTCTGTTAAATGTGGCCTTACACTTAATCCTCAAAAAACTAAGTGCCTTGTTATATCACGAAGACCAATAGATTATTCTAATATTCCAGCTATAGAACTAAGCAACACCCAAATAGATTTTGTAGATACTGCTAAGAATCTTGGTATATGCTTTAATCGGAGTCTTAACTGGAACACCCATATAACACAAGCAGTAGGTAAAGCTTACGGTGCTCTTCGACTTCTTTGGCCAGCCAGGAATTTTACGCCTTTGGAAACCAGGAAAATGTTAGCTAAAACCCTCGTAGTACCGATCTTGACATACGGCTGTGAAATTTTTTGTAAACTCGACTCCATAAGCCAAAGGAAACTTAACGTAGCGTTTAATAGTGTGGCACGCTATATTTATGGCTTAAATCGCTTTGACCACATATCACATTTCTCAAAAAGTATATATGGTATTTCCTTTGAAAATCTTTTAAAGCTCCGTACACTTATGCTACTTTTTAATGTAATCAAATCGCACCAGCCCTCATACCTTTATAATAGAATTCAATTCTCGATATCTGCACGCTCAAATCAAATAATAATTCCACGTTATTCATGTGTAACTTCAGAGCGCCAGTTCTTTGTCAACGCCTCTCGGCTATGGAATTCCTTACCGCTTCAGGTGCGAAATGCAGATAATAAACATATTTTCAAAAAGAAGACCATCGAATACTATTCTACATTATAAATACTTTTCTCTCTGTTCCCTGTTAGGTTGCTACACATCGCTTCAATATAAACTTTAGTAAATTGTAACATGTAAATATTACTTATGTATTTTCATCTTTCATTACCTTTCTGTTGTCTCTTCAAAATATATTAATTGTGATTCCAAAGTTTAGTTATAATTGTAACTTATTTCTATTAATGTCCAATTCTAAGCTTAATTGTAAACAAGATGTTAATCTTAAAATCAAGCTATACAAATAAATAAATACGAAATACGAAATAAAATACGAAATACGAAATACGGCTCGGCCAGAACGTCACAATAGACGCATACAACTTCGTGGTAGTAGCAAAAAAAGCAATTGAGTGGAAAAAGCCCTCTCTCGAGCAACTAGGGTTAAAATATATAACACCCTCATTATACCAGTCCTGCTGTACGGTTGCAGAAGCATGGACTTTGACAAAATCGGATGAAAGTACCTTAGGCTCTTTCAAGGGGAAAGTTCTTCGGGTCATCTTTGGCCCCGTGTACATTGAAGAAGAATGGCGAAGAAGGTACAACAGCGAACTTTACGGATTGTACAACGCCACGGACCTAGCCAGAAGGGTCAGGTCCAGAGACTCAGATGGCTCGGTTATTTAGAGCAGATGGGCACCAATGCTCCGGCCCGGAAAGCCTTCGACACTATTCCCGAGGACGTGGGAGGAGAGGAAGACCGCGACTCATGTGGCGCACTCAAGTAGAAGAGGAGCTCAATCAACTTGGTGTGCAAAACTGGAGACAGATAGCTTAGGACCGAGCGGGCTGGCGGAGACTGTTGATTGACGCCCTAGTCCACAACATTTTTGGTTTATCAATTCCTGATAAATATACCATTATTTTTGTTTACAATATGCTAAAAGCTCAATAGGAAAAACTGAGAGTAATAGTCATGTGAAACAGCGGAGCTCTTTTTGATATGACTCGAATATGGGTATGTCTGGCCCCAATGACTCAGTGAACCTCTTACTTCCAAATAGCTTCATTCTTCGCTTCATTAGATCCACAAATGGAAATCAGACTTCAATTTCGTTTGAAATTCTCCCAAAGGAATGTCATTCCATAACTCGGAACAAGCATAAGAATGCCATTAGATGAGTCATACCAGTGATCATGATAATTGATCACAAAACGACTTCCCCAACCCATTCAGTCATTCAATAATTCTGATAAATCACATCTTGCACTTAAAACCGTTGTCATTCCGACGGCATGGGTGTTCCTGTTCCTGGCTTTTGTTCTATAAATCCCACTTAAACTGACCAGTGATTTGAAAAGTCAAAAAAAGAATTCCTTAATTGGTAATAACATCCACACCCGGCGGGAACGTGTTCTCAACACAAATTGGAACACAAAATCTGACAATGATGGGTCGTGCTTGGATCATAATGCACGCATGTTAATAATGATAAAAAAGAAGAAAAAAAAAATGTCTGTCCCGAATAAATTATGTCTTCTTCTTCTTCTGGACAAAAAACAAAAACAAAACAGACAGAAAATCCAAAGGACATTCCCCTGGAATGAACTCATGCCAGTGGCACGTATTGTCTGCTTGTCAGTGGCTCTGGGCTAAGCTCATTGTCGCAAAGATTATTTTTTGTTTTTATTATTTTTGGAAGAATTAAGGAGCACGACTACATGACGACATTGACTCATATAATGTCGTAAAACTAAAAGATTCGTCGAACTTGTTGGAAGACGCATGGCAGCAAGAATTTTCGTGTGCTCTTGTGGTTCATGTGGAATTTTTTGTGGAATTTTATGAGTTTTTTTTTTTGTGGACTGACGGCTGAGTCGTTAACAAATTTTTTGTTCTCAGTGGCAATTGCTGGAATGATTATGATCATGATTTTTAATTTTTTTACTGAGTCCTTTTTTGAGTGATTAACACATGAAATAAGGATATTTTTAGACAGATTAGTGAAGACTAAACAGTGAAATTCTGACTAATGAATGGCTTTTTTTGAGGAGGGAGCGAGCGGTGGGTAGGTCAACAGGAGTCTATTTCGACATGTTGACAAAAAATTGGACAAGTTAAGCATTTCCATGTGTTTTCATAGACACATGAATTTTCTTTGTAGGTCATTCCGTTGGCTGGCAAAATACTTTTTTGTAAAAATTAAAAAAATCGATTTTTGTACCACCGATCGAAACGCCATCTTTTGGGAAATAGCGTAACTAACTAAAACAATTTTGTACAGACAAATTCTAGTCATTTGTTTTTCTATTATCCAATAGATGGCGCTGCCATGGCAATAAATAGCAGCTTTGCAATTTTCGCAAAAAAAATTCACCTCTCAAAGAAACGATAATAATTTTTAAGTTATTGAGGAATTTTGACGATTTATACATTAATCTGAAGCCTGAAGGGGCTCATTTATGTTATGGTTCTTTTCGATTGAATATGGCTTTGAAGAAAGTAAGCACCTGTGGACTAGGTATTAACAGTAACAAAACCGAGTTGATGCTTTTCACCACCAAAACCAATGTACCACCTTCCACTTTACCTCGGTTAAACGGACAAACACTATCATTGTCTTCCAGTGCTAAATATCTGGGCGTAATACTAGGCACCAAATTAAACTGGAAGTTTAACATTGAAGAACGGCTGAGGAAGGCATCTGTCGCCTTCTACGCCTGCAACAAAACCTTCGGCAAAAAGTGGGGCCTCCAGACAAAAATGATAAAATGGACATACACAGCGGTTGTGAGACCGATACTTGTTTATGGTTCCATTGCTTGGTGGTATAGGGCTTCACGATACGATACGATACCGATATTTTTCGATTGTATCGGTATCGTATCGAATAACAAATTATTTTATCATATCGTATCGATATCGGCGATAATTTTAAGACAAATTTATGGTATCGTTGTCGTATTCGATACGATACCGATACGATACTCGATAAAATATTGAAATAAGAAAAAAATGTTCATTACTATTAAAGCGAGGAAAAAAGTGAAACGGTGTACCTTTTCGCGTAATTAGTTTTTCTGGCTTACAGACTTTATTTTTATAGGTGAATTTATATATATATACGACTATAGATGAAGACAACCTTTCAACCACATAGTATCGACCTTTTCCTTTCGTTTCAACCTTTCGTTCTAGTATCGATGTTCATCGGGTTCTTAGAAAAGACGATTGACAATGAAAGCACGAGCAAACGGGTAAAAAAACAGTCAAATATGTTTATTACTGCAAGTAAACTACTATTAGTAAATGCTATTGAAAGAAAATTCGAATTTTGCGCACGCAGTGTCGAAAATAGAATTCTTTCAGTCGATAAAATATATATTCGATAATTATCGCCAGTGCTTATCGGCGATACGATAATATCGACAATTTTATAAACACATTTATCGTATCGATATCGGTATCGCAGGTACTGGATATCGTGTCGATTATCGTATCGACTTTCGATACGATACGATACCGATATTTTTATCGAATATCGTGAAGCCCTACTTGGTGGCCTGCTCTCAGCAAAGCTTACATAATAAAAAAGCTTACAAAGGTGCAGAGAAGTGCTTGCGTAGGGACATCAGGGGCAATCAGGTCCTGTCCAACGGATGCACTTAACGACTGATCTCTTTATTAAATATCAGGTGTCCTGCAGTATCTTGAGACTCAAGGAAATAGACTGCTGGAAAACTAGATACTACGGGCACTGCAACCAAACAAGTCTGATACCATCAGACATCCTATTCACAACCACCTAATACTGCATTCCTACCCTAAAACCTCAAAGAAGTTTAGAGTCTTGCTTCCGTCAAGAATCGACTGGGAATAGGCGATGTGACGAAAGACTTCGACACAACTATCTTCACGGATGGTTCGAAGATGGAATGCGGTGTTGGTGCAGGTGTCTTCTGCGAATCTCTTAAGATTTCAAAATCCTATAGACTTCCCGATTTTGCCAGTGTATTCCAGGCAGAATTGTTAGCGATAAGGGAAGCTTGTATAGACCTTAAAGATATCCGACAGAACCAAAATGTAGCTATACTAACAGACAGTCAGGCAGCTATTAAAGCCATTGATTCAGCTTTATCATCCTCTAAACTGGTCCAGCAATGCAGAGAGGCCCCAATCTGATATAGCGCTCTGATCTGATACGGGCCCGGGGCTATGAGGGAAATGAGAAGGCAGATGAGCTAGCTAGACAAGGATCAGCCCTTCACAACTCACTGGCAGTGACAGTATATGCTTCTCTTGGAGTTGGTGAAGGGCTATATCCTGACACATCAGAAGCAAATCATAGATGGAATAGTTTAACGAGTTGCGTTATATCTAGGAAAATCTGGCCCGCCTATAACAACCAAAATCAATCAATTTAGTTTCCAAACCAAGGCATGACTTAGCCAGGATTGTTGCTACCTGCACAAGGCATTGGCCTTTAGGGGAGCATGTGCCAAAATTGGGTATACCACATAACTCTTTCTGCCGTAGCTGTGAGAACCAGGACGAAAAAGAAGCGGTCCCACACTTTCTTTGCCATTGTCCGGCCTTGGCTAGGAAAAGAGCACTACTCAAAAGGGCGCACTCAGCGCTAATTGTGTCCTACGTGTAAATAGGATAGCCATTTCTACCTACCTACCATGATTTCTTCCTGCTCCTCGCGGAATTCCGGCTGCAATCAGCGTGCTCCACTTTATACCATCCTTCCAATTAAGTTACTTAGCCATTTCAATTCGCATCTCGTGAATATCAATTGCCGCAAATATTTTAATCAGCACTCATTAACTTTACTCGAGTTTGCCTAAATAGCGGAAATCCGCCCACTCTCATCATCGTTTTTTGTTCTTCTCTCTAACAGCTACTCTCACACTCAAACAAACAAAAAAGAATATTAAGACAATAATTTGCTTCTGTCTCAAGGACGTATCCAATCAAGTGCGCATTCATAACCCTGCCCACGTATTGTTTTATGGAATTTTTTTTTTGCAAATTATTCGGTTCAACACTTCATATCACAAAAAAGTAAAAAAAAAATGAAAAGCAACATCAACACCAATTCCGGGCACATTTTTGCTGCCCAGCTATGCCACTGGAAGTGTATCTCTTGTTGTTGCAGAAGTCATCGCTGAACGCTCCTGGTGTGGTGCAATGGGCACAAGAAACAAAAACACTCATATGTCATTTCGTCGAAGTGCACTTTGTTGAATTTATATTGACTGGGAAGGCTATAAATCGCTTCAGTAGACTCAGTAGTTTGTCTGTTGTTCTGTTTTTCTTCTGATTTTTTGATTCAATGAATGAAAAGTTATGACTGATGTGAACAGAGGAGGGTCCTCATCCTCACAACTTGTTGATTTATAATGACTTGCAGTGATGATTGGCTTTTTATTTGCGCAAAAATAATAACAATTTGAAGGGGACGAAAGGGTATTTTATAATATTGGTTGTTGAATTTTCAATCGAGGAAATGAAGAAGGATTTTTTTTGTATGGAACAACGTTGGCATACCAAATTCACCTCAAAGACTCGACAAGAACCGTTGCTTGCCTAGACTTGAGTCTTGTTTGAGGGATGTTAGACCCACATTCACTCCAAGGCTTTAAAAAACTTCTTACAAGTGAGGTTTTTGCTTGTCTTCTTTTGTGTGTTTTGTAATTTATTTTCTATTCATTAACCATTACTGTGACATAACGTACCTCGCTGCTTACCCAACACACAAATTCGACACACTTCTATTGCCACAAAAAACAATTTCGCTTCGGTAAATATTTATTATGGAACACTAAATCGAAGACATTTCTACGAATCCTACATTTTTGTCGAATGAAGACGACAACACGACTACGCGGACGCTTAGCCACACGCTTGGCAATGTAGCGCAATAAGGCAAACCTTAGAAGTTAAGAACTCCCCGCAAAGAAGAAAAAAAGAATAAATATTTGCTATGGTTTCATATTAGTTAAATATTCAGGTGATGACACTCACTTCGACTCCGTCAAGAGCCACCTGATCGAAATTTTGTTATTCAATTTGAATTGCTTGAACTTTTGAAAAATAAAAAATTGCTTTCACATGTAAGAGCTCTCCCCTTAACTCGCCAATTAAGTTCTATCGATTGAAAAATGCGAAATCTTACAAACGAGCATTCATAGACGAAAGAAGGAAGACGAAAGAATTAATTGAAGAAAATCAAAAGCCAAAAATTTGAGTCAATGAACTTGATTAAGTGCTGCGGGAATTCAAACAGATGTTCGGACTGATTTGGAAGTGAATACCTATATGCTAACAGATTTAATTGATGGAAGAGTAAATTATTTAATCAGAGGCAATTAATGGTTGTGGATTGATGAGGTTTCTATGGAGTTGATTTAATAAAATCTCAGCAGAAGTGGATAAAATCAAGAGGAGCATGAAGAAATGTGTTTGGAAACTTTTAAAGAAGTTTGCATTGAAAAACTGGTTTCCAAGGCGTACGCCCAAACCTAAGATGTACAAGAGGATCACGCTCGTTCGGAACCATTTTTCTTCCTTTTTTGAGGCGGTCCAGTGACATTTTGAACGAAATATCCCTCTGGCGACCTAGATTCTTATTTTATCTTTCCTTTGAGCCATTAACTGTCAATTTTCATCAGCGGATGGCAAGGATTTTGACGGATTAAAAACCTCATGTTTTTCATTTTCAAATGTTTTCAGATTGATTTTCGAGGCAATCCGGTAGCATTTGGAACGACATATCCCCTGGAGACCCAGATGCATATCTTAAATCTCTATGGAGCCATTAACTGTCAAATTTTATAAGAGAATGGCAGAGATCTTGACGGATTTTAAACTTCAATTTTCCGTTTTTGAAAGTGTTTTCTTGATCAATTTTCGTGGCAATCCAGTAACATTTAGAACGAAATATTCCTCTCTCGACCTAGATTCATATCGCATCTCTCTATTGAGGCATTAACTGTCAAATTTTATTTGAGGATGGCAAAGATTTTGACGGATTAAATGATTCTTCCGTTTTTCAAGTGTTTTCTAGATCGTTGACGAACCTAGTTGCAACTCAGTTAACATAAAAACCAACTCAAGTTGACTTGGCTTACATATTTACGGTCCGGCACATCACTAACCGAACACCTTTACGGGCTACTTCGACTTATTTGAAGCCCAGGCCGTAAAAGGAGCGGTTTTTCCGGCTCTTGCACTTGGAGTCACATCAAGTGCCTGGTACTCCAGTTTAGGAGTTGTACGTCGGGGTGACTTCCCGACCACGTAGAAAAGAATCTAATTGCAACTCAACAACACAGGCCTCGGAAACACGGGCAATAACACCAGCGTCAAGATCAGACGAAGAATAACTCTTGCTAATCGCTGTTTCTTTGAGCTAAGAAAGCAATTGAGTGGAAAAGCCCTCTCTCGAGCAACTAAGGTAAAATTGTACAACACACTCATCATCCCAGTCCTGCTGTATGGTGCAGAAGCATGGACCTTGACAAAATCGGATGAAAGTGCCTTAGGCTGTTTCGAGAGGAAAGTTCTTCGGGTCATCTTTGGCCCGTGTGCATTGAAGGGGAATGGCGAAGAAGATACAACAGCGAACTTTACGGGTTGTACAACGACATGGACCTAGCCAGAAGGGTCAAGGTCCAGAGACTCAGATGGCTTGGTCATTTAGAGCGGATGGACACCAATGCTCCGGCCCGGAAAGCCTTCGACACTATTTCCCGAGGGACGTAGGAGGAGAGGAAGACCGCGACTCAGGTGGCGCACTCAAGTGGAAGAGGACCTCAATCAACTTGGAGTGCAAAACTGGAGACAGCTAGCTAAGGACCGAGCTAGCTGGCGGAGACTGTTGATTGAGGCCCAAGTCCACAACGGACTGTAGCGCCACCTTAAGTAAGTAAGTACATCACTAACCGTTCCGGTGTAGTTATACCGGTCGAGTATCATCTATTAGGAAAACGGGACTCAAATTTGCAAAGTGTGTTAGCTCAAGTGGTTTCAGAAAGCCAATTATGTTCCCGTAACTTAAATTGTGGAACTATACAGCATTGAAAGAAATTGTTCAGTGGGGCCAAAACTGTAAAAATTCATTTGTAGGGTATTGAAGGTTCAAATGTTTATTAAAAAAATTGACAAAAGAGCGGAAATCACCTTAAAAGAAGGCAAATCAATCTCTTCTGAAAAACAAAAGTATGTCTTCCAAGCTCTGATTTGCAAAAACCCCACTCAACGTCGTTGCCTCAAAACTTCCATCAATCTTAAACCCCATATTGCATTTTGCGTTCGTTTAATTGATTCGATCACCATAATTTAATTTGCATGCAAAACAATCAATTACGAGAACATTTGCGTCTAAATTGGTTCTTTGTCCCCATTTTTCCTTCTTTTTTTGTGTTTCAAAACTCGACATGTTCCTTAAATGGTTGCCTAACAAGTGGTGTCTCTCTTTTGCCATATTAAAATATCCAATCTTTGAGCATAAATCTATCTTTGCCAGTGTCTATTAATTTATTTTGAAATTGTTCGTTTATCAAATTGCGACGGCCGGCGACCGACGACGACGAAGACGGTGCCGGTGGCGTGCCAAATAATTCAACGCAGATTCAGCTGCATTCATGGTTTTTATTAAACGTTGTTTCTCCCCTCACCCTTCAAACACCCTCAGTATCGCTATGTTTGAATCTAGAGAGTCACCCACAATGTCCCAGATACAATACGATATGAATACGAGTATACTCTTTTAAGCCACGCAATTTATTTAGTTTTTGCTTCTTTTGTTGTTCGAGCGCAGAGCAATAAAAGTGTGTCAATTGGCGTCAATGATGAAAACATTAATTCAAGAATTCGCGCAAATCATAACCAAGCTAACACGCTTGGTTGCAAACAGCGATATCCCACAAGCCGACCCCTCTCTAAGCTGATAGCTGCGACCATCCATCCATCCACCAACGCTTCGTACTCGATTCTGATATCGTATTGTGGACATAAAAGGAGCGCAACAAATAGATAGATGCGGTCTTTTATTTTTGCATATCGAACTCCAGTCGCATGTCGTTTTGGTTAATTCTTCTCTAATCGTGTACGAGTGGATTGGGGTTTCAAGAGAATACTTTTGTGGGCAAAAAGAAAGAAGACAAGACAGATTTCTTGTGTTAGAGAAAGAATGGCCACAATCTCTGGTCGAGCATATGCTAATTGCAATTGACAAGTTAGTTTGCATATGTTCGCAAAAAGTCGCAATGGTTGAGCTTGAAAGTGTGTTTGACTGTAGCTCCTTTCAAAGACAAGGAAAGGGGAATTTCACCAGGTTTTTAGAATTTCCTTTAGGATGCTTTTGATATTGAAAAATAATTTACAATGCTTGGATTTGAAACAAGCTCTTATGTCGTGACGAAAAATGGCGTGAGGTTCGGTTTCGAAGCTGCAAGGCTTCAATCAGAATAGGGCAGAGATTTAAAAGACTGCGGTACTTTGGTAATAATATTTGTTCACTTTTATCTCAGCAAACAGTGTTTTTTCGTTTGATTCACCCTGTGCAAAATTCTGTAGGCCTTTGCCTTTCCAGTATGGGATGACTGCTGCCATTCCGAGGGCAGCTTTATGTCAGTTCAAGTACCATAGCTTTGTTCACCATCATATTTTCAGGTGCACTGTCCAATCAGGGCCATATACTTTTAGAAGCTACATATGCTTCAAAGTGCTTCTCGTTTATAAAATGTTCCTAGGGCTTCCGGGAGATCCTCTAAACTGTGTCAACTACAGAGGAATAAGTCTACTAAACATCGCCTACAAGATCCTCTCTGCCGTAATATGTGAACGTCTGAAGCCTTTCGTCAACAATCTGATTGGTCCTTATCAATGTGGCTTCAGACCAGGAAAGTCAAACATCGACCAAATTTTCACGTTGCGGCAGATCCTGGAAAACACCTATGAACTCCAAATCGATATCCACCACCTTTTCATCGAATTTAAGGCCGCGTATGACAGCATCTACAGAGACGAACTGTATAAAGCTATGTCTAGTTTTGGCATCCCTGCCAAGCTCGTTCGCTTGTGCAAAATGACGATGGAGAACTCACGCTGCTCCATCAAGGTTGTCAACGAGCTTACGGAATCATTCGACATCAAAAAGGGATTCAGACAGGGCCATGCATTGTCATGCGATTTCTTTAACATCGTTCTTGAGAAGATAGTGCAGAACTCCACGGTTATCACCAGAGGCACTATCTTCTAAAAATCTGTTCAACTTCTCGCGTACGCCGATGAAATTGATATTATGGGAAGAACACAGCGTGATGCCAATTACGCCTTTGTGAGAATTGAGGCGGAAGCGGCAAAAATATGGGTTTAGGGGTAAATGAGGGAAAAACGAGGTATATGCTGTCTTCGAGGAAGGACACCCAAGACCGCCGACGGCTCGGGCAGAACGTCACAATAGACACGTATAACTTCGAGTTATTAGACGAGTTTGTCTACCTAGGCTCCGCTTTAAACACGGGCAATAACACCAGCGCCGAGATTAGACGAAGAATAACTCTTGCTAATCGCTGTTTCTTTGGGCTTAGAAAGCAATTGAGTGGAAAAGCCCTCTCTCGAGCAACTAAGGTAAAACTGTACAACACACTCATCATCCCAGTCCTGTTGTATGGTGCAGAAGCATGGACCATGGCAACATCGGATGAAAGTGTGCCTTAGGCTGTCGCGAGAAGAAAGTTCTTCGGGTCATCTTTGGCCCCGTGTGCATTGAAGGGGAATGGCGAAGAAGCTACATCAGCGAACTTTACGGGTTGTACAACAACATGGACCTAGCCAGAAGAGTAAGGCTACAGAGATTCGGATGGCTCGGGCATTTAGAGCCCGAGCTCCGGCCCGGAAAGCCTTCGACGCTATTGTCAAGTGGCGCACTCAAGTTGAAGAGGACCTTAATCAATTTGGAGTGCAAAACTGGAGACATCTAGCTTAGCACCGAGCGGGCGGGCGGAGAGTGTTGACTGAGGCCCAAGTCCACAACGGACACTAGCGCCACCTTAAGTTAGTACGGCTTTTCACAGTTCTAATAGAACTTTCTTTCACCTTTTCAACTGGTGAAATCCTCCTTCAAGCTTGAAGTAGGTTAAAGTCATATAGATTGACCACTAGTTCCTCGCATGAATTACGTCATTTCGATTTGGAACAACAATAATACTGATAGCCATTTCTGATCAGGTTGTTATGGAGCTTGAGTCTTCATGAATCGAGAACGAGACCAACTGGACCATGGGCTATCGTCTTCAAAAATCTAGACTCTCCAATGTCAGAAGGTGGACCATGGACAACGACCATTTGAGAAGTCTTCTATGCATATCGCTTCGTATTTCGTTTCGATTGAGGATACAAAATTTCCTTTCTGCCAGTGTCATGATGAATCAGGAGAAAAATTTTCGAAAGATTAATGTTGATCCTCTCGGAGATTCATTTATTTTTATTTCTTGTTATATTTTTTTTTTCTTTTTTGAATGGTCCCGTTGTGACATTTTATGCCTTTCTTCACATTCAAAGCGTGTGTCTGTTTCTGTGTTTGGTTTTCCTTTTTTTGTTGTTGTTGTTGTGTTTGTTTGGTTCGGTGTGCTCGTGGCCTTAACCTTTTGAAAGCGCACACATAACATAATCATTTGTTTTTTTTATTTTTTTGTTTTTTGTGGTAAAAGAGGAACGTGACAAAAAAGAACACAACTCGGTTTGGACACATTTGTTTTCGGTTTGTTGGCTCTGTTCGACGTCTTGGGGTGTGCCACCACAGTGCCTCGTGTGTAGAGTATTGAATTTGATTTGCTTGTTTTACGGTTGATTGGGTTCGGTTTGGTTTCATTCGACTTCTTTCTGTTTGTTTTTTTTTTTTTGTTTGTTTTCTTTGATTTGAGCCGATAGATTGAAATGTCACTGAACAAATTGAGGAAGTCAAGTGAGGAAAATTAGTCTCGAAGCGACCTTGGATATCCGTTCTCAATAGCCAATCAATGAAAATGGTAATTCGTTACTCATTGATATAAAAATTACAATAATTCACTGGAATGACTTTCTTTCTGTAAAAGGAAAAACTTAAGTACCTACTTAGGCTTCTATTTGAGTTCAAACAGCTGCACAAGAGTCGTGAGGTATTTCATTGAGCGAAATTTAAATTGAGTGCCATTCGATTGGCAAACACTTAAGGAAATCCTATCCAATTGACAGGTTTACTTGTGGTTCGCTCGGAACAGATGTGAAGTTCGCATGATTCACACAAGACTTCATCGGTATACAGGTAATATGATAGCAGTGAGAAAAATAGAAAATACAAGTTCAGGACAGCCAGCGTTGTTGCTGAAAAAATGTATGGGCGCAATTACGTCGTCACCGGCCGGCTTCTGCTCCTGTTTGGCATATGATTTCTTGTAAAAAGGAGGGCCTACGTTGAAGCTTCAAAATCATTACGATGTACCAAGCAACATTCAATTAGAAACAAAAAACCCGTCAAATGTACGCCAGCAAATTTGTCTTCAAAGCACTTTCATAACAGAGCTAAAGGTCATTAAGTTCAACACATTAAACACAAAAAATTGTAAACCATGCTACTGAAGTAAGCTTTGTCAAGTCATTTTTCAAACTGTCAAAATTAGAAACGAACACAAAAAAATACAAAAAATTGCTAAGCTACGTTCGCTAATTAATCATGTTTCCATTTCGACTGTGCACTTTCGACTTAAAGAGGTTAAAAAGAATCTTGTTGTTAAGTTTGATGTATGAGTCGTAAACAGTAAGTACACACGTCAATGGCTTTGCATGTGCTACCAACTCGTAATTGAATTTCCAAATGCGAACAATAAACGTCACGTTAGTTGGACATTTTTGTTCATTTCAACATTTGGTCTAACTCAAAAACGACAACAATAACAAAGACGATATTGACTGACGACAAATTTAAAACTCTCCTCAGCGGCGCCAGGAACGCCCTCTACTCGTCCAAATCTGATTACGTAAACGTTTAAATTACCTTAACTGTAATTTTTCCTTCAAGAGATCCTAGAAAGAAAAAAGAAAAAAAAAACTCACAAAACGTTTATTTTGAAAAAAAGACTCTCGCATTATTCCGCAAGACGTCAGCTGAATACAAAATTCTTCAACGATCCACATGGGATAGTCTGTTTTTTTTGCTCTGTTGCCTCGAGCTAACGACTAAATGGCTTCAGTAGTTCACTTTCTGCTATGACCAGGTTCCCTTTGTGAACCACTCACCCTCATTTTAACACCCTCGTTTACCCTATTCACTATATTATGAGCAATGAGGTTCGTTGCAAGTAATTTTCAATTTTTTTTTTTCTTGTGTATTTCTCTAAATTGTATGAGGAACGTGTGCACGCCGCATTGCACGCGGTAAACGGTAGAGGCACCAGCACACAGGTGAATAGTTTATGTGAGAAAATTAGGTGCTACAGATTGCAGCTACAAATGGAGGCATTAAGTCACATAAATTGCTCGAAGCGACTTCTTCTTTAACTCGCAGCCATCAGCCCATCCATACGGTGGTGCTCCAAAGTGTAGTTACAACTTGCCTCACCTTCTGTGCCAGCTGTGGGTTAGATGTGAGGGGGGAGGGGGGGGGGAATGAAAAAAGAATCAATTCCAAACAATTTTTTATTCCTCGTGTGGATCAACGTGTTGGTTGTTAGATTCGAAGCGGAAAAAAGGGCTTTCGAAGAATTTTCCTTCTTCGGGAAAAATTATTTTTAAAGGAATTTTTCGTTTGTCGGGGGTGCGCCAAACTAAGTTAACAGTGGGGTTGATCAAAGGAAAAAAATTGTGTCGACTTTTGGACATTTAGCAATTTCAATTATATGCTAGGGCGTTAGGGGTATTGGAAAGCTCTCAAACTGATTTTTTCGCGCGAAAAATTCATTTGTTCCTTTCTTAATTTTTGTCAATTTTTTTTCAGTTTTCAAGGAACCAAAAATCGAAGTGTCGAAAGTAAAAATTCAATTATTTTACGTTTAATTTCAACTGAAAACAACCCCACTGTCCATTTCATATGGAAAAAACCGGCACATGTGGAATTTTGAACAGATTTTTGCTTTGTTTTAAATTCTTTCACCAAGCAGTTTTTTTTTTCGCTTTTAAAAGGAAGCCCCAATCATCATCGGGACTCTGCGGCACACATGTGTATCAGAGGGAATTTTGTATTTATTTAATTTCTATCAAAACGAACGAACGCAGCCCAGCGAAGGTACCCATCAATAGACTTTAGGCAGGAGGAAACAAAAAAAATCACGTACAATCGACAAAATTGTTTATTTTTAATTATTTTTCGTTTACATTGTTTTATTACAACGCAACACAACAACAACAACAACAACGAAGAACGAAAAACACACAAAAACAGCTCTTAAATAAATGAATGAATTTATGATAAGCTATAGGGACTGTTTTCATTTTCGTGAAATTGAGTCTTGTTGATCTAGACAGAGTGTTTCCCTTTTTATTTTGAGGGGTTATTTTGTGATGTGAATTTTAAAAGAATTTTGCAGTAGGAAGAGGTGTGGATATTCGATTGATGGATTATTGTTTTAAAGGACAAGTTAGGAATTCTTAAACATTGGTGACCTTGAGGGAATTATGAAAAATGGGTGAGGCATGTTGTTCTGAATGTTGTTACTGCCCAATCTGAGGTAGGAAAAAAGTCGAAACATTTGCTTATTCTCCTCGAGCCTGGGTATAATGTTTTTTCTTGTAATCCTAAACAAATCGATTGAATTTGTCAATGTTAAGATTAAGGTCACTGAAAATTAACATACAGCCCGAAGCAGTTGTTTAATGTCCGCACAATGTTAGACTCCTCCAGTGAGAGAAAGAGAGTGAGAGAGAGAGAGATAGAGAGAGGAGAAAGAGAAGAGAGAGAGGGAGAAAGAAAGAGAGAGAGAGATGGAAAGAGTAGGTAGCTTATTATCTTATGATAGTTGAGACCGTGCAAAGAGGAATTCTAATTCTACCTACTAAGATCGGCACAATGTCTTAGTGGAAATTCCAAAATTATGATTTTTTGCCACCGACCGCAACGACATCTATTAGACAATAGCTGGTTAGGTTAGGTTAGGTTAAAGTGGCTGCGGATACAGAACCGCACCTTAGGCCATTGTGTACCACATGAACTAGAGAATTACTTCTTACTAGTCGAACATTTTGAGTTTTTATAAAGCGAAGAAGAATTGATACCTTATAGCTATTCACTGGATTATCATAGAAGTATCTCCCAGATGAGTTTGCGTCTTAGTGAAAGAGCAAGGCATGTGCAGAGAAGGTGAAAGATTGTTTCCTCTTCTTCCTCGTCCATACAGCTCCTGCAGAAGTCATTTGAGGCTACACCAAGTCGAGTTGCGTGTCTGCCCATAAGACAGTGTCCGGTAAGGACACCTATTAGGTAGCTTATATGAAATCTGCTTTGAGATAACAAGTCCTTAGAGCGTTTTAGGTCAAGTGACGGCCATATGAGCTTTGTGGCTGCGCAAGTATAGGTAAATTGTACCACCTAGACCTTGTTATCGTGAAGGCTGTTTCTTTTAGCAAATGTTTGCATGTCTATCGGTGTATCTATCTTTTTCCTTTCAGGTAAGATAGGTATGACGGTTCCATTTTTAGCGAGCCTACAATTTCCCGTGATGTCTCTGTGGCCCGGCAACTAGCAGAGGTGAATATTAAATTGCTGCGCCATCTTCATAAGAGATGATCGACAATCGAGGGCCGTTTGGGAGTTGAATGAGACACCGTCGAGAGATTTAATAGCAGCCTGACTGTCAGAGAAGATGAGGATATCAGAAGTTGATATCACGTTTTCCTCTAAGCCAGGAGAGAACCTCTTCGATCGCTAAAATTTCCGCTTGGAAGACGCTACAATGATTAGGGAGCGGAATGAGAAGCTTAGATTAAGCTTTTCTGAGTACACACCACTACCAACTCCATCATTTGTCTTGGATCCATCTGTATAAAAATCGATGTTTTTGTCATCCAGGAGTTTTTCGACTTTCCATTCATCTCTAGATGGAATGGATACCTGTAAGTTTTTCCCAAATTGGGGTTTTGGAGTGATGTAGTCTATGTACTTTGGTATAGAACCGAAGAAGTTCAAAATGATGGAATATCCCACATTATTGTTGGTCCATTGAGATCAGGCGTTAAGTCTTATATCTGTACTCGCTGCCACTTGTTTGCTGAAGATGTCGAAGGGGTGTCAGATGGAGAAGAGTGTCTAACGCTGCTGAGGGTGTGGTTCTCAGTACCCCGCTGATGCAGAGACATGCAGTACATTGGACTCTGCTGAGTTTGTCGTAGTAAGTGACTTTCTCCAGTGTAGCCCCCATACTGCAACCCCGTACAGGAGTATTCGTCGGATGACCGATGTATATAGCTAATAGGTTATACGAGGTTGAAAACCCTATTTTTGAAAAGAGCTTCTGTAGCTTTCTTAAGTCTTTCCTGAATATTAGCCTCTTAAGTAATGTGAGCAAGATCCTCGAAAGAGTCCTCAGGACAAAATATCTAAATTTGTATGTGAATATGAAATTCTTCCCAACCAGCAGTTTGGATTTAGAAAATTTCACAACACATCTCAACAAATAATGAGAATTTGTAACATTGTCAAACAAAATCGTATCAATGATAAATCCACTGGAATGATAATTCTAGTTTGGTTTAATGGGCTAATCTATAAGATGCTTCATTGTAATTTCCCTTTTCATTTATGTAAAATTGTACAGAGTTTTTTAAAGGATAGAAGTTTTAAAGTGTTTGTCAACGGTTCTACTTCCAACCTAATTAATTTTGATTTTGGGGTTCCACAAGGATCGGTCCTTGCACCAACCCTATTTAATATTTACACCTCTGACTTTCCTCAACTGCCGGAATGCGAGTCAGCACTTTTTGCTGACGATTCAGCAATACTTTCATCACATAAGTTCAGTCTCAACATTGAGACGAATCTTAAAAATGCGATGGAAATATTAGAAGAATATTATAACAGATGGAAAATAAAACTTAATTTGAATAAAATGCAAGCCATCTTTTTCTCAAGAAAGAGAAAAGCTTGCTTTATTCCAAATAGCCATCTACAAGTTTCGGGAAACACAATTTGTTGGCAAAAATCAGTAAAATACCTTGGAATTTATCTCGATTCAAAATTAACTTTTCAAGAAAATACCACACAAACTCTACGCAAAATAAATATTTCAATCAAAATGCTATACCCCATCATAAATCGGAAATCAAAACTATCCTTTGATAACAAAATATTACTCCATAAAGTCATCTTTCAGTCAATTTTATTGTACGGATGTCCTGTATGGGGAAATTGTGCAAAATGCCATTTAAAAAATTACAAATAGCTCAAAACAAAATTTTAAAAATGATGTTTAATCTTCCCTGGCACTTCTCCACACAAGAATTACATGTAAACGCAAATGTCGAAATGTTAAACGAAAGAATTCAAAAACTCACCAATCGGTTTCTACTCAATTGCAGTTTTGCTGAGAATCGCCTCGTTCACGACCTAAGTCTTTAAGGGACCTCGTTTCCTCTTTATTTTCATTGACCTAATGAGCTTATACATAAAATGTATGTATTTATTTATTTTCTTTGTTATTTTTTTTGTATTTTTTGTTTAAATATTTGTTAATACATTTTTTTTATATATGTGTATTTATTTATTTATTTATGTAATTTTTAATAACCTTTTTATTTATATATGTACGCATATTTAACTGTTTATTTATTTTTAATTTACTTACAAATTTCTTAAATTGTATATATATTAATAATTTGTATTCGTGTTTTTATTGTTCCTTGTTCTGAACTTATATTTATTATATATTCTTTTATTTATTTATTTGAATAATTAATTAATTTATTATTATTATTATATTATATATATTTTTTTTTTTTTGAATTAAGTATATACGTATATAGATACTAGTCATTTTATTCAATTTGTTTTTTTTTTTTATTATCTTTTTTTTTCTCTCTGTTTTGTTTTGATTTATATTCTTAACTAACAATATTACATACAAATTTAAATGGAGGTTTTTTTTCGGATTTCCCTTTAAATAACTATTATTTATCTTAAATTTATTATTAATAATAAACAATGTTTCAGTTGAAAGATCACATAAGTATCATATCTCTGTATTGTAAAACGTGCGGTGGCAGACCTTTTGTAAAATTAAACCGAAATAAAATATCTATCTATCTATCTATCTTGGTTTTCAACTTAAATTTTTGTCTAATATCACGCCAAGATATTTGGCTTCATTGGTAAAAATTAGTGGTAAACCTTTTATTGAAGGAGGTACATTTACTGGTATCTTGTATTTCCTGTGTAAAAAGAACGATGTCTGTTTTTTGAGGATTAATTTTAAGTCCACAGTGATAAGCCCACCTAGTGAGCATGTTTAGTGCGTTTTGGAGGAGGTCTCTCAGTGTGTAGGATGTTTTCCTGTGACGGTGATAGCAACATCATCGGCTTACGCAATCACGTAGCCTTCCCTCTCGAGGTATATTAGCAGCTCGTTAATCCACGGGAGAGAGGATATAACACCACCTTGCGGAGTGCCTCTGCTGACAGACCTTTTCGTACAAAAATCCCCCATCTTAGAGTTGATGATCCTGCTTTTTAGCATTTGATTAATCAGCTCACAAAGTGGCTGGACTTATAACCAAAACGTATCTGTTAGGAAATTTAGTAATTCCCACTATAGCTCAATAGATGGCGCTGCAATCGGTGGTGAAAAATCGCAGTTTTTAAATTTTCACAAGACTACATTAAGCCAATGAACTTAAAGACACACGACCAAAGTCGAGGTATCAAATGAAAGCTTATGGAAATCCAATCATGAAATTTGTGATTGCAGGTTATCCAATGTCCATTTTCCGATGTTCAGGAAAGATCAAACATGATCGATCTCTTTCGCGTGTAGAAATTGCGAAATAGTGATTTTTTGCCACCGACCGCAGAGCCATCTATTGGGCAAAAACTCTTTGATCAATCTTTCGCAAGAATATTGCTCCCTTTGACCTTTTCAATTCAGTAGGTTTGAACCTGGTTTAGCAGCCATTTGCCAAAAGTGCTGCTTTACACGTTAACTATTTGATGAATGTCTGTGAGGCACGAAACAAAAATATTCTAATTTTGAACATCACAGTGCCATGTCAAAAATAAAGCAAAACTTTGTCCATCAAATTCCGACTGACATCTGCCGTTGGAGCCTAACAACTCAATTTCGTTAATAGACATGCACACTATTCACCTAAATTTCACTCTTCTGTCACATTTTGTCAAAAAAAACGAACTCACGCAAAAAAAATATCATCTATTAACTTTTCAAATGTTAGAACATCATTTCGGCATTTCGCATATCATCGCCACTAGTCGCAGCACTCTGTTAGTAGTCAATGTCACGTTCATATTCAGTCTTTATGGCAACTAGGTAGGTACACCAAATGTAAAATAGTCCGCGAACATGAAAGTCTCTTTCTCCTCCCCTTACCCCTCGCCATACGCCATTTAATCACTCTAGCAACAAAATTGCATATAAAATAACAATTAAAGCACCAGGTTGACAGGAAGGCTTCGTCATTTCGCCAATAAATACCAATCAGACTGACAGGTCGAGACTCAACTTGACATTCAACTTTTTTTTAGTTTTTGGTTTTTCCTTTCTGTTGTACCCCGTAAAAAGACATCAGAACCCTGTGAGTTTTGAACAGTAAATTTAAATTCCAGTTCACCTTTTTGGAGCGACATCATCAGAGTCCCTTAACTAATCCCTTCCCAATCCATGAAAACCCTCTCTCGAACTGGAACTCCTGAAATCCTGATGGGAGGGAAGTTCATGTTTAAATGGTAGGAAACTTTTATTTGTAGCCAAGCTGCACAAGCTTCAGCATATGAAAAGTCAGGGGAGAAAGGGGAGTGAAGCTTTTTTGTGTCACATCAAAGTCGAAAAAATATGGAGCGACACGTTTGTTAAATGCAAAAAATTATTCATTACACGAAATGTTCACTTCTTGATTTCTTTCTGTTTCTTTTTTTGATTTTTTGTCGAAAAATTGTCGAAAAAAAAATCAAAAAACATAAAAATGTCTCGAAAAGGTTGTAATTTCGTGTCTGGCGCGTAGCTCGATTTGGGAGTGTTTGCTGCCTCTTAGGCTGCTGCTGAGGAAGTCAAAAGTCGTGTGGGCGCATTGTTTTTTCTTCTTCTTTTTTCTGATCAATGCACATTTTGGAAACACCCATCCAATCCCACTTAAACATTAAAGAAGTGTTAACACCTCCGAAAAAAGTGATTTTTCCATGTTCCTTTGAAGATTTTCTTTTTCTACTTTTTGTCTGAGAAAAGAAGTAAAATATGACATGTGTGGTACCCAAACGGAAATAGTCAGAAGTTCTCAACATTGAATCCTAAAAAAAAAAAAACATGGGTGAGCTTCCTCCCCCATCAAAACCATCTAGTTCGTGGGTGGGTGGTTTCTGATGAACCTCTTTGTCTTTAATAGTTTGCAAATTTTTCCTACACGCCAAAAGGGAAGCATAGATTGACTCTAAAAAAGGTGCGCCCTCAGCTTAATGCATGTGTAGCCTCTTTATATGGAAAACAATTAGCGTGGAGGAGTTCTTGTGCTCTTTTATTTTTTCAAACTGTTGAATGCCAACCAAAATGCTAATAAATTGCAACGAACCTCAGTTTAAAAATATGAACCGACATTTTTTGTCTAATTTTGACTCATTCATCAACGGAGTTCTAATGTGGGGCTTTCAGGAGAATTGCGTTTATATTCATTAATTCAAGAGCGTGCGGTTTGTTTTTGATAGAAAAGTTGATTTTTTTTTGTACTCATGGGGCAAGGCAATTGGTTTGATGTTGTTAGAATTACTGTCACGATTTTCTTTATTTTGTCGAATGAACGTTCAATTATTTATTGAGCTGACAATAATTTATAAATTTTTTGTTTTCTTCTTTTTGCATCAAAATTTATTTGAGCTGATTTACGTCAAATCATTGTGCAGATTGGTTTGTTGACGTGGAGACATTTAAATTGCTTCGATTCCCACGGTAGATAGATGAGGTTTTGAAGACCTTTAACGTCATCGGTTCGTCAGAGAGTTATTGAAATGATTTCAGTGTCAGTTCTTGTTTTTTTTTTGCATGGACAGCTTGCATCCTCTCGCTCAAAATTAAGGCTTGCAGGTCTTCTGACAAAGTAGCGTCCGTAGCTTAGTGGTACTGGTTAGGTGCGTTGGCTGCTAAGCAGAACGTCGTCAAAAGAGGATTCAGACAAGGCGATGCACTGTCATGCGATTTCTTTCACATCGTTCTTGAGAAGATAGTACAGAACTCCACCGTCAACACCAGAGGCACTATCTTCCAAAAATCTGTTGAACTTCTCGCGTACGCCGATGATATTGATATAATGGGAAGAACACAGCGTGATGTCAAAGGTGCCTTTGTGAGAGTTGAGATAGAAGCGGCAAAAATGGGTTTAGCGGTAAATGAGGGAAAAACAAAGTAAAGGGTTTTTCAATAGGGATGCTACAAAAGTAGACCGATAGAAACAGCAGACGACGTAATATTTTTTCCCGCTCTCTTGACATTTCTCTTCAGTAAGGTTTGCCATTTCATCATGGAAAGGTATACGATCCAACAACGAGTCGAAATTATTAAAATTTACTACCGAAATTCGGAGTAAGTGGTCAACACTTTAAAAGCGCCACGTACAATTTATGGTCGTCATAATCGTCCTGCCAGATCAACAATTGAGCGTCTAGTGGAAAAATTTGAATCCACAGGCTCAGTACAAAATGTTCCCGTGCCAGTGAGACAAAGAAGTGCCCGTAGTGTCGAGAATATTGCTGCCGCTAGCGCATCAATTGCGGAAGACCCAAATCAGTCTCTCACACGTCGTTCTCAAGCGTTGGGCATCTCTGTGACGTCGTTGTGGCGAATTTCGCGAAAAGATCTTGGCCTACATCCTAACAAGATCAAATTGACGCAAGAACTGAAGCCGCTTGATCACCAGAAGCGTCGTATGTTCGTGAATTGGGCTGAGCAACAACTTGAAAATGATCCGGATTTTCATCGAAAAATCATCTTCAGCGATGAGGCTCATTTCTAGCTGGATGGCTTCGTCAATAAGCAAAATATGCGTTATTGGTCAGGCAGCAATCCACATGTGCTTCACGAGGCACCATTACATCCCGAAAAAATCACTGTTTGGTGTGGTTTACATGCTGGTGGTGTCATTGGGCCGTACTTCTTCCGTGATGATCAAGACCGGCACGTTACTGTGAATGGGAATCGCTACCGCTCAATGCTAACCGATTATTTTTGGAATGAATTGGATGATATGGACTTGGACGATATGTGGTTTCAACAGGACGGTGACACATGTCACACAGCGGGCCAAACAATCGAATTATTGAGAACGAAGTTCGATGAGCGCGTTATCTCCAGAAATGGACCTGTGAATTGGCCGCCTCGTTCATGCGATTTAACGCCGTTAGACTATTTCCTGTGGGGCTACGTCAAATCTATGGTTTATGCCAACAAGCCAGCGACGATTGATGAACTTCGTACGAATATCGAACGTGAAATTGCAGCAGTATCGGCCGATTTATGCTTGAAAACCGTCGAAAATTGGGTTTCAGCTTCTGGATTTCCTGCAAGTCATCACGTAATGGCATCAAATGTTCTTTCACAGAAATAACGAATTTCATTGATATCCAAAACCGTTTTTGTTTTATTTAAGAAAACTTTTGTAGCGTCCTTATTGAAAAACCCTTTATATGCTGTCTTCGAGGAAGGACACACAACACCAACGGCTTGGACAAAACGTCAGAATAGACGCATACAACTTCGAGGTAGTAGAGGAGTTTGTCTACCTAGGCTGGGCTATAACACCAGCGCAGAGTCGAGATCAGACGAAAAATAACACTTGCTAATCGCTGTTTCTTTGGTGAGCAATACTGAAAGGTAAAATTGGACAACACACTTTTCATCCCAGTCTTGCTGTTTGGTGCAGAAGCATGGGCCTTCACAAAATCGAATGAAAGTGCCTCAGGCTGTTTCGAGAGGAAAGTTCTTCGGGTCATCTTTGGCCCCGTGTGCATTGAAGGGGAATGGCGTAGAAGATACAACAGCGAACTTTTTGGGTTTGGCAACGACAGGGACCTAGCCAGAAGGGTCAAGGTCCAGAGACTCAGATGGCTCGGTCATTAAGAGCGGATGGACACCAATGCTCCGGCCCGGAAAGCCTTCGACACTATTGCCGAGGTACGTAGGAGGAGAGGAAGACTGCGACTAAGGTGGCGCACTCAAGTGGAAGAGGACCTCAATCAGCTTGGAGTGCAAAACTGGAGACAGCTAGCTAGGGATCGAGCTGGCTGGTGGACTGTTGATTGCGGCCCAAGTCCACACGTACTGTAGCGCCACCTGAAGTAAGTAAGAATATTGGATATTTTCGGCATGATCTCCTTGACCTCATTAAATCCATTTATCCTTCAGAACTTCTAAACTTAACCAAAAAAGTAATCTTAATTGCAAACGACTCCCACCCTTCCAACCATTATTTCCAGTCATCAAAGCGAATCCCTTCTTCTTTGATTAATGACGCGCAAGCATTTTAAACCCTCATTAATTCTTCTAAAACAAAAACAACAGCACCAACCTCAAGCATCAAATAATAACAAAATCGTTTTGCTTGAGTTAATTTTCTAATTTATAATAATTTCTGTCTATTCTAAAACTTTTTGATCAAACATTTTATAGACAAATTAATTGAACGACGAGTTTCCTATTTCCAAAAATAACAAAACAGTATGACGAACGTCCGCATCCACATTGTTCTCCGCTCAATCTAGTTAATTATAATATCAAATTTATTCTCACCATCCCAACTGGGGAGGGACCACCGAGAGCCCTTTTTAGATGTCTCTATTAAAACTCCATTTAATTGTTCCAAATCAGCTGGTTTGTGTTTAGTTTCCAAAAATTTCATTCGATTTTCTAAATGGCTCTGAAATTTTCGGTTATGATTTACGCACTTTTGGCCGGAAATAATTTATGATGAACGCATTACGGGTCTAACTCTGAATCTGGGATAATTGAATGGCCGTTCAATAGAGGCGTTGCGTTGTGTGATGTTCAATATGGCAGTGTTTTGTTTTTAATTATGGAAATAGGTTCCCCGGACTATAAGGGGCTAATTTTCAGTTCACTCGCTAGAAAGTTAAAACACTCTAAATGCCATTAAAATGTAAATGAATAAACGATTTTTTCTCTCATGATACTGAAAAGTTTTCAAACTCTCTCGCCACCCCCTCTCACAATTTTCACGTATTTTCTGTAAATGAACAATTTTCGATTATTTCACAAAACGAATTTGCAATTTAAAATATGCGAAAGCTTAAATTCAGCCAACGGCAATATAGCACAACGAATTGTTGGTTTTTCATTAAAATTAAAATTTTCCAAGCATACTCTAGGGGGCAACAAGTGTATTAGTATTAGAATAATTTGGCTTTTCAATTTTTAACCAATTTTATCTCAATTTTAGGTCGATTTTGTTGGCAGTTACAAAAAAATGGTATTTTGGATTTTTGGAACAAGAAAAACTAATCGAATAAAATATTAAAATTGAAAATAATTGCATACCATTGGGCTGTTCTTTTTAATTAAAATATTTTGTGTAGTTTGTTTGTTTTGTGATTAAATTATTATTTTTTTGGATTTACTAAATCGCTGAAAAAAAAAAAAAAATAATTAAATAAAATTCATAAAAGCGGAAATGGATTAAAATTTCTATTCACAAAGCCAAAACCTGAAGGTACAACATATTAAATTTCAATTTTAGTTTAAATGAGTTCAAGGTGAATGAATTTTCAATAATTATTGCTAAACAATTGACTTCGACTCTGAGTGTCATTAAAATCCAACCGGCCGGCCGACGATCTATAATGACATCTAACTAGCGACACTGACTGGATGGTGGTGTTCCGAGAGGCGAAGGGGAGGGAGGAGTAGAAAAAATGACTTGAATGAATAACCCATTATAGGAATAATTATGTGGGTCGTCCCGTCATTAGGGAAATTATACTCTGTGGCTTGAAGAGCTGCAATTATAGTTTTTGTTTGTTCTTTTGTAAACAAAATAATGAAAAGCAAAAGAAAAAAAAAGAAGTTATTAATTTTTGTTTTTGTTATAATTTTCAGAAGGGATTCGGTGAAGTTTTCTTTCGACAAAATGGAGGTATTGTTTCTTTTTTGAATTATAAAGGAGGAAAGTTTTAGTTTTAAGGCACTTGAATGTTTAATGATTTAAGGGGCTCTTGAGGTTAAACTGTAGGGATTTTTTGTTAGGAAGGATCTGGGTTTCGAGTTTTAATTTTCAAATTAAATTTAACTCAGGAAAAATGTTCTTATTTATTTATTTATTTATTTAACAAATGTTTTTTTTTTTTTTTTGGTTCTTGTTATCAATTTTGCAATTACTCATTCATGTGGGCCCAGTGGCCCCCATAAAGTTCTTTGATGAACAAGAACCAAAAAGAACATTTACGGCTTAAAATTAAAGGTAAGGAGTGTAACTTAAAATTACAACATATCGGAAAGTTGGTATACGGTGGTACGTAGGGATGAAGAGGAGGTGTGGAAGTCAAAAACGTGTGGTATATTATTGGCTGACCGCAGCATTCTGTTAACGGGATTGAAATGGGCGTAGTTGGTGCAGAAGAGGGGGACAGTTCTCAGATTGCGCGGATTGGTGTTAAATGAGAGCATATTAAGAAGGGATTGGCTGTCAATGGCTCCTGTAGCTAATTGGTGGATAAAAATAATCTCCGCAATTTCACGGCGTTTTACCAAAGACGTGAATTGAATAATATGCAGACGGTGTTCGTAAGGAGGTAATATGAGGGGATTGTTCCAAGGGAGGTTACGTAACGAGAACCGAAGGAACCTTTTTTGAACAGCCTCAATTCGATGGAAATGGGTTTTATGGTAAGGAGACCATACTATGCTGGCGTATTCTAGAATAGGTTTAACAAATGTTGTAAACAAAGCCTTTGTCACATAAGGGTCATTAAATTCTTTTGACCACCTTTTAATAAAGCCTAGAGCTGCATTCGCCTTAGAAATTATTGACTCGTGGTGAGATCTGAAGTTTAGCTCTTTATCACAAATTATACCCAGATCACGAATGAAGGTGACAATTGGTATAGGTACGTTGGAAAAATGATAAGAACGCTGTAAAAAAGGAATCGTTTGCGGGAGAAGGTCATGGATTGGCATTTGTTGACGTTAAGTTCGAGAAAATTTTTGTTGCACCAAGTTATGAAGACATTCAGATCACTTTGAAGCAGTGAGAAGTCGGATTCGGAAGAGATTTTTTTAATGATCTTTATGTCATCGGCGTATATCAGGACAGTTGAGTAAGAAATAATGTTCACAACATCATTTATGGCAATGACGAAAAGAAGAGGGCCAAGGTGACTGACTACCTGAGGGACGCCTGAAGAAGCAACGAAAGGATTGGATAAGTGGTTTCTGAACAGGACACGATATAGCCGGTCCTCCAAGTATGATTTAACCCATTGAATGAACGAAGGAGGAAAACCAAAGGTTGCAAGCTTAAAGTAAACTATTTGGTGATTAATTTTATCAAATGCTTTGCTGAAGTCGGTGGTTATTACATCGACCTCGAAACCTTTTTCCATATCATTAAGGGACTCAGACACAAATTGGGTACAGTCCGTTGTGGACTTGGGATTCAATCAACATCTCCGCCAGCCAGCTCGGGCATTAACTAGCTGTCTCCAGTTTTGCACTCCAAGTTGATTGAGGTCCTCTTCCACTTGAGTGTGCCACCTGAGTTGCGGGCTTCCTCTCCTCCTACGAAGGCTTTCCAGGCCGGAGCATTGGTGTCCATCCGCTCTAAATGACCGAGCCATCTAAGTCTCTGGACCTTGACCCTTGACCCATTTTTGCTGCTTCTGTCTCAATTCTCACAAAGGCGCCATTGACATCACACTGTGTTCTTCCCATTATATCAATATCATCGGCGTACGCAAGAAATTGACAATTTTGGAAGATAGTGCCTCTGGTGTTGACGGTGGAGTTCTGCACTATCTTCTCAAGAACGATGTTAAAGAAATCGCACGACAGTGCATCGCCTTGTCTGAATCCTTTTTTGACGTCGAAAGATACCGTAAGCTCGTTGCCAACCTTGATGGAGCAGCGTGAGTTCTCCATCGTCATTTTGCACAAGCGAACGATCTTATCAGGGACAGCTTTATACAGTTCTTCTCTATAGATGCTGTCATACGCGGTCTTAAAATCGATGAAAAGGTGGTGGGTATCGATTTGCAGTTCATAGGTCTTTTCCAGGGTCTGCAGCAACGTGAAAATTTGGTCGACTTTCCTGGCCTGTAGCCACATTGATAAGGACCAATCAGATTGTTGACGAAAGGCCTCAAACGTTCGAACATTACAGCAGAGAGGATCTTGTAGGCGATGTTAAGTAGACTTATTCCTCTGTAGTTGGCGCAGTTTAGAGGATCTCCTTTTTTCAAAATCGGGAAAACAATGCTAAGGTTCCATTCATCGGGCATGCATTCCTCTGACCACATCTTCAGATGATTTGGTGCATGCTCGTATCAAGCTCGTCGCCTGCAGCTTTGATCAACTCAGCAGCTTGTACATCTGCTCCAACGGCTTTGTTGAATTTCAGCCGTTATATTGCGGTTTTAACTTCTTCTGAGTCAGGTCGTGTCCGATGAAAGGCTCCTGTTTGACGGCGGTGTTTTGTTCGTCGTCGCTATTATACAGTCTACAGAAGAAGTCTTTCCAAATCCCCAGCATTGACTGCGATTCTAAATACATTATGTTCCCTTGTTTATCTCTGCAGGCATCGGTTCTTGCTCGATGACCTTGAGCCAGCTGTTTAACCTTTCGATAAAACCTCCGAACTTTATTCCTGTTGTTGGCTCTCTCAACATCCTCGATCTGACGCTTCTCATGCTCTCTCTTTTTCCTCCTGAGAAGCCAGCGTTCCTCTCTGCTCTTCTGCTCGCATGAGCTGCACGAGCATTCTTCGTCCTTCTATGCAGCGCTTTGATGCTCCTCTTGGCTGCATGGCGTTCGTGCTGTGTGCAACCCAGCACATTAGAGGCGGCATCTCTAACTGCTTTCTGGCAATGTTGCCACTGGTCTTCGATACTTGATGTTGGCGGCATAGAACTCCTTAAGAGGTTACTTGACACTCGATCAGAGAAGGATCTGGCGATCTTTTGCGATTGTAGCCGTCCGACGTCGAATTTTCTTGCAGCATTTCTTGTGGTAGTGGTCCGAGTTGATGTTAGCTCCTCGAAAAGTTCGAACATCTAAAATGCTGAACAAGTGCCTTCCGTCGATCGCAATGTGATCAATCTGGTTGACGGTTGATTGATCAGGAGATCTCCATGTACCTTTATGGATGTTGAGATGTGGGAACCAGGTGCTTGCTACCACATTATTTCGCCCCGCAGTAAAATCGATCAGCCTGAATCCGTTATCGGAAGTGGTGTCGTCCTCGCTGTGCTTTCCGACTGTTCCACCAAAGATGTCCTCTTTTCCCAGCTTTGCGTTAAAATCGCCGAAGACAATTGTAATGTCATAGCTAGAACATTGCTCGTATGTTTTGTCAAGGAGCTCGTAGAACTCGTCTTTGGTGTCGTCCTTTTTCTTTTCCGTGGGGGCATGCGCGTATATTAGTCTAATGTTGCCGAATTTAGCCTTGATTCGGATTGTCGTGATGCGTTCGCCTACACATTGGAAGTTCAAGACTTTTTGCCTGAGTCTGCTTCCCACGACGAATCCGCATCCAAGGAGTCGTTGTTATTGTTCTCGGTAACAATCACCATAGTAGATGTCGCAGTCTCTCATCCTCCTCCTTTTGCCTGGTCCATCCCATCGCATTTACTGGATAGCGGTAATATCTGCTTTGTAGCAGTTGAGGGTCTCCGCTAACTGTTCGGCAGCACGCGGTCTATTAAGGGACCTAACATTCCACGTGCATATCCGAAAATCGTTGTCCTTTGTACATTTGCTTGGGTCGTCATCAGTGTATCCGTTAGTTTCCGAGGCCTGTTGTTGCTTCGCAACTAAATTCTTTTCTACGTAGTCGGGAAGTCACCCCGACGTACAATCCCCAACCTGGAGTACCAGGCACTTGTTGTGACTCCAAGTGCAAGAGCCGAAAAAACCGCTCCTTTCACTGCCTGGGCTTCAAATATGTCGAAGTAGCCCGTAAAGGTGTTCACCAAGTAGTTCGGCCTAACTGGAACTGAAGACGCCACCGTTGATTCCAAAGAAGAAATTCATTCGCTGCCGTGCCTCGATGGGAGTGCCTTGGTGGGAACACTCCTTCGTTGTGGGGTAATTAGTAGTAACAGCCTACTCCGCTTCGACCTGTCGACCATGGGAGGCCCTTCTGCGAAAACAAGTTTCGCGATCGCATAGCTCTGAGCTTCATAGTAGTAGTTACCGTAAGCCTCTTCACCACGTCAAGGCTTACCCCATGGAGCAGGAAAAATTTGCAATGTTCAATTAGAATCAGAATGATGAACTATGATCCCCTGCCTTTGCCATAAAGTTTTTTCAACCGTTGGCGATGTAAGTTAGCAACCTAGAAGCAGTGAATTGAACCCATTGTTCTCTTCTTCTTGTGAAAGCGTATAACACATTTAATTAGCTACAACCAAAAAGTCTAGAAAAATTGGATAAGGAAGGAACCGAAAAAGAGGAAAAATTCCTCATTAATTCATGATTGCCAAATCTTAAAAGATCTAATAACTTACAATATTTCAAAAGCAAATAAAGGCACAACCAAAGTTTCAAAGTTGAAACTTTTAAGTCCATCAGTGTCCCTTTTAAGCACCCTCAACCCACACGGAAGTGTTCCAATCTCAATCTATGCATCTTGATCCAAAACTCATAAAACAAAAATGGTCAAAATAAGATACACATCTCGCATTGTTTCCTTTTGTGTATTTGCTTACAATCCAAAACAAATTACAAATTATTGCGGAGCCGAGCACGACAAAAAATAAAACCAGCACGAAACCTTTCTTCTATCTAAATATGAAAATCTATAAAAAGATATCTCAAAAAAGGCTTGAGTTTGTTTTCTTTTTTAAGTTCCCCATGGAGAAAGGGACAAACAGCCTCTAGTCACAAAAATAGAACTCACAGCAGCATCAAGCATTGGCAAAGTACTTCATTGATTCGGCATGAATCACGACACACACAAAAAATCTCTGACGACAACCGCACAACGACACAATAATAATATCGGTCCCATTATAATGCTACATCTATTTTGATACACCAAAGACCTCCTTAAGATACCATTTGCTTTTGCAACGTGAATTCCAAGGAAGTATCGTTTCTGTCGTTTTTTTTTTCCTTCTTTGCCTTTTAATCCAGAGAGATGCCGATAGATACGGTTAAAACCGATCATAACCCATAAAGATATTTCCCTACTGGCTCTAATGGAGGAAGCTCTACAACAAAGATATACTCTCTGTTGTCGTTTGTTGTTTGCATACCTCTCTGCGGGATTATCCCCAATCCACTCTCTTGCTCTGGATTTACCTTTCGTTTCAATTGCGAAAGGATAAAAAGTTTTGCAAAACAAACTCAAATCTATAATTAGATCAAACATGGCAACATGACTGAGCTGTGAGGATTTCTATTTCACCGCCGTCGCATCTTAATATGCATCTTTTCTGTTCCCAGTCCCAGTACCTACTCCTCCCGGTGGGTAAGTGAGATTTCATCGCACAAAAATTGCATCAAAATGCTAATCTCGAGAGCTGCTAAAAACACTGGACCGGGGATAATGTTGTAACAAATACAAAACTCCACTCAACGTCCTTTTTGGATCCATAAAAAAAAAGAAGAAAGGAACCAACAAGAGCAGAAAAAAAAAACATCCTTCCCCAATTGAAATGGAAGACGCTTGGTATCAGATGATATGGAAACTAATGGTAGCACCTAGAGGCAACTCTGACTTTTTTCATATAAATAGTTTTTTGCTCCTCAGTTCTGCAATACCGACCGTTTAGATATCGTAGCTTAGATACATTTTTGCTCTTGCAACAATTTTCAAATGGGTTCCTTGACTATTCTCGTGCTGCAAAATAGACAATCATCATGGGTGTGTGTTTATTTTGTGAGGAAGGTCAGGATGGTTGGCGAGGAGAAGGCTGAAGCGACTAAATGCCTTTTGTATCGGTTAACCTTGATCTGAATGTTTTTTTTTTTGTGGATAAGTATAATTATGGACAATAGGTTTCCTGTGGCATTCAATGTTGTTTTGGAACACTTGGGATTGTAGAGGGTGTTCTGGGGTCCGTTTAGCAAATGTAAAACTGAAATCGTGTTAATTTTTTTAAAAGCAGAGTAGATTTTTAATTTTGGCATTTTCCTAAGCTAAGAAGTGTCCGTAGCTTAGTGGTAAGGTGCGTTGGCTGCTAAGCAGAAGGTCGTGGGTTCGAGATCTACTCGTGTCTATAGTTTTTATTTCATCTTTCACGGGCACTGCCTCTTGCGAAGAACTGAAAAAACTCTCAAGAGTATCAATCCGTCATGAAAAAGTGCTTCTCATTTGCCGTTCGGAATCGGCGTTAAATTGTAGGTTCCCTCAATTCTTGACACGCACCCAGACAATTGTTGATGAGAGTAAGCCACTTAGGCCTTGGCTCTTCAAGAGCTGTCGCGCCATTTATTTTTCTAAGCTTTTTCGCCACCAACTGCAGCGCTATCTTTTGGGAAATAGCTGAACTAACTCAGTTTTGCAACTTACTTTCTTACTTATGGTGGCGCTACAGTTCAGGTCGGACCAGGGCCTCATACAACAAACGTCTCCTAGCTAGCTGTCTCCAGTTTCGTACGCCAAGTTGGTTCAGGTCCTCTAACACCTGTGTGCGCAGAAAAGGAAGACCGCGACTCAGGGTCTTCCTTTTCTGTGACGTTCTTCCGGTATGGGTTCGAAGACTCTACGAGCCGGAGCATTATTTTCCAAGACCCAGCCATCTAAGTGATTGCGGACCTTAACTTTTCTAGCTATGTCAGTGTCGCTGAACAGCTCGTACACTTCTTGATTGAATCTTCGTCTCCATTCTCCATTTATGCAGACCAAAAATCATTCGAAGAATTTTCTCTCGAAGCAGCTCAAAGCGTTTTCATCCGACGTTGACATGGTTCATGTCTCTTGCACCATACGTGAGGACCAGGATGATGAGGGTTTTGTAGAGTGTCACTTTAGTTGCTCGGGAGAGGACTTTACTACTCAATTGCCTTCTAAGTCCAAAGAAGCAGCGATTGGCAAGAGTGATTCTTCATTTGATTTCAGCGCTGGTGTTGTTGTATGAGTTGATAGCGGATCCCAGGTGGACAAAGTCCTTAACTACCTTGAAGTTAAATCTGTCTATACTGACGTTGGCTGCAAGATGTCGATGTTTGGGATCCTTTCTTCTGACAGCATTAACTTGGTCTTGCCCTCGTTAACCGCTAGACCCATCTTCCTATCCTCCGTCTCAAGGCTCACAAACGCTCCACTGACATCACGCTGAATTCTTCCAATTATGTCAATGTCGTCTGCGTATCCTAGTAGATGGATGGACTTTTGAAAGACTGTGCCTCTGGTGCTGACGTTGGACTTTTGCACAATCTTTCAAGAATGATGAGGGATCTCCTTTCTTGAGTATCAGGGCTATGATGATGAGGTTATTTATCGGGCATGATTTCCTCCAACCAAATATTGCAGATGATCTGGTGCATACTCCTAACCAAATCATCTCTCCCTGCTTTGTATATAGTTCGGCGGCTAGGCCGTCTGCTCCAACGGCTTTGTTTGAATTAGATATCGCTCAATTTTGTAACATACAAGACGAAGAGCCGGCCAAACCGCTCCTTATAGGCCTTAAGGTGTTCACTAAGTAGTTCATCCTGACTGGAACTATAGACGCCACCGTTGATTCCATCATGGGAGTACTTCCGCTGCCGCCTGTTGAAAAAGAGGCATGCCTTAGTGGACGCATACCTCCTCTCCCTCTGCTGCCGCCAACAACTTCCCACTGGGGTTAGAACCCAATCTTCGGTAGATGGTTATGGGCACCCGATGTTCACCACGGGGAGGTGGAGAGTAGGAATTGATAGACAGAGGTTTTAGTGGTCGCTTGTGTCCACTTGAATGCATGTATCTACCACTCGAACATCGTATAATTAGTTACACTACTTTCCAATAGATGGCGCTACAATCGGTGCCGAAAATGAGATGCAAATTTCTTGAAACACGAATAAATCCAATTTATTCAAAAGTCACATTAAACCATTCATTAGAAAAATTACTCAACTTGCTTCAAAAACAAGAAGAGTGACCTTTTCCACTTGAGGAAATACCCCAAGAGGCATTGAATTTCTGACTTTCTGGAAATACTTTTTAAGGTTAAAAATGTTGGCTTCATTATCATCAATTAGTTCCGCAAAAAAAGCAAAAAAAAAGTCCAAAGTAAAGAATCGCACCCACAAATCACCAAGTTGACCAAATTTTTCCTTCTTTACTCAACAAATTCTTAATTTTTATTTCCTGACCGTAAAGTTTCCTTCTGCTGTCTCGGTTTTGAAAGACGAAAAACAGAAACAACATCCCTCATAAAAAGCACTAAACACAAAAAACAAGACTGTTTGCACTTCTAATTAATGAGAAGACCGAAAACTCAGTGCCACCGCACTGCACCTTCCCTCACTCCTGCGTCTGATGATGGGTGGTACAAGTTTCATAAACTGATTTTTTTTTCTCATTTTTGTTTGTTGGATGTCTTCTACATTTACTCCTTTCGCCAACGGAAATTTTTTCAGGTGTGACCATCAGCTCGCCGGGTAAGGTTCGGTATATAAATAATGCGGCTAATGGCAATAGCCTCATATAGCCCGACATCATTATAGCTCAGGCGGCCGGCCGACACAGTATACCATAAACTACTTTATATTTATAAACACTTCCACCTCCACGCTCCACCTTTCAGCCAGGCGTTGCGTTGCGTTTACCCAAGGCAAACCGTACCGACCCGACTGACGATTGTTGCTTTATGTGTTTCGGTCTCGTCTACACTACAATTTATATTTTTTTTTTGAAAAGTAAAAAATAAACTCTCGTTGTCGGCTTCAGTGGCCGAAAAAAAAAGAGTCGAGAATGGATGCAATGGCAACCAAAAAGCAGAAGGAGTAGCAGCTGCAGCCAGTAGCACACAAAAACCATCATTAAAGTGCTAGTGGTGACGCAAGTGGTGCAAGATGGATTTTTTTTTTGCTTTTAAAGAGGAACTTAATATTCATTTCATGTGACATCATCCGAAAATGTCGGTCGTTCCTCTGGAAAGCACCAATGAATAAAAAAAGGGACAAAAAGGTAAAGTCAACTCTCCGATAAAATTTAGGATATTTAATCACTTTTCAAGTTTGAACTTTTTGGGGCTATATTCTTTGCATAAATAAGAAGAAGTCGTGAAGGGGGAAGGGGGAACTGATAAGATTTTAGGGAGCACTAGAGCCTCATTGTTTTTGAGAAGTTTAAAGTGTACCTAACCTATTTGTATGGGCTCGTTTCAGGAGCCGGGTCCTTTTTGATAAAGAAACAATCGAAGTTATAGGGTTAACGATGGAACTTTAATCGATACTTTAACTGGAACTGACACCGAATATAGATAACGAGACACCGACCTAAAGGAAGGTATTAAAGAGTAGATTGCGGTAGGTATTGTTCTCTCAATCGATATTGGACAAGTTTTATTATCTGTGGTTTTCAAATTTAATAGTCTGTCTCTTTTATTGGGTTTTTGATAATGAGGAGGATTTTACTGTCTCGTTTAAGTTAACATAAATTTTAGGAGCCTTTAAAGTGTAGTAAATGAAGACAATAGGCAGAGGTTAGCTTGATGAAAGGACTTTGTTGTGAAGTTCTCAAATGTCTATTTTTAATGATTGCTCGGACTGAATACCCTAAAAACCATTTATCAACACTTTCGCAATTAAAAAAAAAAACGCGAGAACGAGAACGAGAACGAGAATGAGAACGAGAACGAGAACGAGAACGAGAACGAGAACGAGAACGAGAACGAGAACGAGAACGAGAACGAGAACGAGAACGAGAACGAGAACGAGAACGAGAACGTGAACGAGAACGAGAACGAGAACGAGAACGAGAACGAGAACGAGAACGAGAACGAGAACGAGAACGAGAACGAGAACGAGAACGAGAACGAGAACGAGAACGAGAACGAGAACGAGAACGAGAACGAGAACGAGAACGAGAACGAGAACGAGAACGAGAACGAGAACGAGAACGAAAACGAAAACGAAAACGAAAACGAAAACGAGAACGAGAACGAGAACGAGAACGAGAACGAGAACGAGAACGAGAACGAGAACGAGAACGAGAACGAGAACGAGAACGAGAACGAGAACGAGAACGAGAACGAGAACGAGAACGCTACAAACACAGTTTTGGTGTCAAAAAGTGCGCCTGTCGCTAACCCTCATTATGACGTATCAGACACAAACTTTGAACACGCGATCATAGGTCAGAAACGGCTCAAACTAAGCAATAAAGGGTTTTCCAATAAGAGGTGTTATTTTGCATAGCCCGCTACTTCGGTGGCTGTCACTTTTGAAGCTGTCATTTTTTGACATTTGACAAGTAGAAACTACGCCATTAATTAAAATGGAACGATACACGCTTCAACAACGCAATGAAATTATTAAAATTCACTATAAAAATGGTGACGGTTCGGAGAACTAAAACATTTTTGGGTCGTCGTAAAGCAGACAGATTGGTGGACAAATTCGAGCTGTTGGGACAATTTAGTGATGTGAAGAATAAAACCCGTGCACGTCGCTCAAGAACAACTGAGAATATTGCTTTTGTAGCCCAAAGTGTTGAAGAAAACCCAGGTTTGTCCATTCCTCGTCGTTCTTTGGAATTAGGCATTCCACAAACGTCATTACACCGTATTTTGCATAAAGACTTGGGTCTTAAGGCTTATAAAGTTCAGTTAACACAAGAACTCAAGCCGGCTGATCATCAACAACGTCGTGTCTTTGCTGATTGGGTCCTTGAAATGCATGAAAATGATTCGAAATTTCATCGAAAAATCATCTTGACTGATGAGGCCCATTTCCACCTCGGAGGCTACGTCAACAAGCAAAACTGTCGCATCTGGGGCTCGGAAAACCCAAGAGTTATTGTTGAAAAGCCCCTTCATCCTCAACGTGTGACTGTTTGGTGCGGTTTATGCGTCCGGCGGGGTCATTGGACCTTACTTTTTCGAAAATGAGTGTGGAGCAACAGTTACGGTCAATGGATTGCCGCTATCGAGAGATGATTAATGATTTTTATAGCCGGAGCTGACCGTAACTATTGCTCCAGACTCATTTTCGACGCTATGTGCCACACAAACAACGAAACCATCGATCTTTTACGGGAAAAGTTTCCGGACCGTGTTATCTCTCGAAAAGGTGATCACAATTGGCCACCGAGATCTTTTGATTTAACACCTTGCGACTTCTTCCTTTGGGGACAAGTGAAAGATAAGGTCAACACCAACAGCCCAGCGTCGATTCAAGACCTCAAAGATGGAATTCGTGTGGCTATCGAGGACATAGGGCAGCCACGTTGCGATTTGGTTATGGAAAATTTCATGAAAAGGATATGGTCCTGTAAGCGTGGTCGTGGCGGCCATTTGGCTGATGTTGTGTTTCATTATTAACGGCATACCTTCCTCTTTATAATGAAATAAACATCCGATCATTTATCTCAAAACATGCTATTTTTCTTTGATTATCAAAATAACACCCCTTATTGGAAATCCCTTTATTTTGGAGTATTTTTTGCTATAGGGACATGTCTTAACTCTTGCATAATTCCATTAAAAATCATTTCCATTGTCATGGCAGAAAATATATCAGAAGAGATCTATTTCGACCCCCAACCCTTACCCATTAGGTATTCCAAATTCCATAAAAGTCATCAAAATAAATAATTCAAACTTTAATCCACTTTTATGAACGCTCCTGTGCCCTCCTCTCTCCCACCTAATCGCTTTAAAACATACAATTCCGCACGTTGATAATATCTGCCTATTCATTAAATAATAAAAACGCAATTTGCTATTAATGCTCCAGTCACATCAGTGACGTGACACGCCATATGACGACGACTACAACAACAACAGCGAAAAAGTTGTAACTCTTCCCTGGGAAGTAATGTATTTCAATAAAAACCGCATTCTATAGTCCAAAACAACAATTCAACCACCAACTCGCTCGTTTACTGCAAACTACTGAACCGATATGACGACTACTGTACTGAACACACTGCAATTCCGCTGTCGTCGAAATCACCCACAAGAGTATCGTTTTCAAAAAAAAAAAAAAAAAAACAACAACACACCTCCATTCCGAACTCCTATTCCAACCACTTGCCCAACCGAACCGAACCAACCGACCCCACTGAGCGTGCAATTGACATCGAATCGTTTCATTTGCCATTGCCACCACCATCTGGTGGCAGTTCTGTTTCAACTGACACGACATTATTGTGCCACCAACAACGATGAAACGATTATCTGCAAGACATTTTCATATCAAAAGGACGGGACCGAGAGTGCCAAGTTGTCTTCGTCTACACTTTTCGTGTCGTTGGATCCATGGGATTGCGGGAATCAAATTTTTTAGCTGACCACAGAAAATATGATTTTTCCTTCCCGTCTTCGCATTGCGGTCGGTGGCTCTGCTATCATCGATATGTCTCGTCCTTTTGTCATTGCGATTTCCCACAGACGACCGATGATGATTCTCGGTCTTGTACTTCTTGTTTGAATTTTTTGTTCCTTTTGGGATCGGTGTCAAGTGGTAGTGATAATTTCTGCTCTATCCTTCGTCTCTCTGCAAACAAAAGTCATCTGGAGACGATTAAATTTTATCGATTCGACAAACGACAACAGATATTGACCACGATGAGAGGAGCCTCGTCGCGTCGATGCCAAAATATATAAACAAAAAACCAAGCAACAACCGGGTAGGAATGTTGCAAAAAAAGAGTGAATTTCCGAGTTTCGAGACTTGAGTGACTTTTTTTAATACCCACATCGGCCCACAAACCCACAAGCCCAAATTCCTTCAAACCAACAAACCAACTCCTGTCCGGGGCTTTAGAAACTTTTCAATTACGAAACTACCAAACGTACGCCATAAACAAGCACAAGTCCGAGGCGTTCTTGTGAAAAGGGACAAATAGGACATCCCGAATGCCCGTTCGGAATGCATGTTGTTTGCAGAGTTTGGTTATTGGTTTATGCTCGAGGATTATCGGGAGAATTCTTGGCGTGCGTGTGTCTCTGACTGGGGATTGGGATGGAACGAACGTCTGTTCGGTTTCGGTTTTCGAAGCCGATAAGTCGCTTTGATCCAAATCCCTATGGGGACTGGACGAGAGACAAGAGTGAAAGATGGTTATGGCATTGGCACAGTCGGCAGTTTGGGACTGTTTGGCGCGGTATTGATAAGGAACGAGGATGTTGTGTAATTGTTTTGTAGACTGGAAGGACATTGTTGTCATTGGTTGTGATGCGATGGCTCAAAGTGGTAAATTGAAAACTTTGCAATACTTATCGAGGAAGGAACTTTATATTAAAAATGCCATCGGACGTGTTTGCATTTTGGGATGTAGACACAGGGTCCATGAGGACATCTTTTGAAAGCCAGAGTGATAAAAGTTCATAATGCAATCAAAGGGAGACAATGGAAGTGTTGGAGGATTAAATTGGAGAGTTAAATTGATTCAGTTCTTTCTTTAGCACATAAGAAAAGATCATGCCGAAAATAGGAGTTTTTTTCGTCTGAAATCCTGTGTGAGAATCCAATAATTTACCCCAGTGTGGGTTCATATCCATACGCACCTTACGTACTTACTTAAGGTGGCGCTACAGTCCGTTGTGGACTTGGTCCTCTATCAACAGTCTCCGCAAACTAGCTCAGTCCTTAGCTATTTGTCTCCAGTTTTGCGCTCCCAGTTGATTGAGGTCCTCATCCAAGTGGAAGTGCGCAACCTGAGTCGCGGTCTTCCTCTCCTTCTACGTCCCTCGGGAATAGTGTCGAGTGCTTTCCGGTCCGGAGCATTAGTGTCCATCCGCTCTAAATGACCGAGCCATCTGAGTCTCTGGACCTTGGCCGTTCTGGCTAGGTCCATGTCGTTGTACAACCAGTAAAATTCGCTGTTATATCTTCTTCGCCACTCCCCTTCAATGCACACGGGGTCAAAGATTACCCGAAGAACTTTCCTCTCGAAACAGCCTAAGGCACTTTCATCCGATTTTGTCAAAGTCCATGCTTCTGCACCTTACTGCAGGACTGGGATGATGAGTGTGTTGTACAGTTTTACCTTATGCATACGCACCTGCTGTACAAATTTCAAAGGTCAGGGCTGTATACTGTTTTAGCTACAGAGGTCAAAGAGGTACCATCAGGACGGTTTTTTCGTTTGCAATCACCCCAAGCAAGATCCTGTCAGGGAATTCGTCCCCAGTGTGGGATATGAAGGCACGCACCTGCTGTCCAAATTGCAGAGGACAGGGCCGTACACTTAAGTAGACACAGAGAGTCAATGGGGGTACCAACAAAATGGACAAAGTTCAAATTGTCTCTATTAAAAAATGTCACCGGAAATTCTCCATTACCAACGCCTTTAATGACCTAACCGATTGGTATTCATTGTTTCCAAACACGTCATCAATTTCCAAAAGTCTAAATAAATTAATTGCTTCAATTTCCTCACAACATTCTTGCTTACCATCCAGACCAGCCCACCTATTGTTCAACAAATTGAAGAAAAACAAAAGACAAACACAAAAAATTGTGGCTGATTGTTACAATCTGTTGAATATAAGAGTATCTATTACCATAGATCCCATATACCCACAAATAACTACACGGTGATTAATTACCCGCTACATGCGGCTGTGGGGCGGTTTTGGTATTGAATACCTCCCGTGATATACTTTCACTGATATGTGAGATTTTTTTGTTTGTAAGTCTGATGTCTAGTTACCTAATAAACTCACGCAACATGATGTACCTCTTCGCGATTGAATTACCACTGTGTCGGTCGTTGTGTCGGCAGCTAAATATTTTGTGTGTTTTCAATTGAAACACGATTAGTTCATAAAAATGAGGTCATAACATTCCGAAACACAAAATTATAATTGGAATCAATAAAAACGTCGTTGCCATCACAGATGTATGTATGCCGTCAACTGGAGGACTGAAAGATGTTTCAATTAAAAAGCAGTGACTGGGCCATAAAATCATAAAAAATGACAAGACCTTAATGATCTGTAACGAAAACACTATCATTCCATTTTCGATTCCCTCATAAAGGGGAAGACTGAACTTGAATGTTTGAAAATTCGTTTGCCACACTTATGGTGCTTTATTTGCATTGATTTCGTCTGTCTGGTTCGTATTGGAACCTCCAACAACCCTCCTCATACTATCCCGTTGGCCTAGTCTCCATTGTCTGCCCTCTTTTGTGGCTCCAAAAAGTCTTCAACAGAAAATGTTATCACCAATAAGTGTGCGGACTTAAGTGGGACTGAGATTTTGATGATCATTGTGTGTTTGGTGTCTTATTGGGGCTTGAAGCGTGTTGCATGGTAACACGGTTTCTGAATTCGATTTATGGCTTTTTCTTGTTTTGTATTTCTTTGAATTTATTGAAAAAAAAGCTTAACAGGGAACAAGCGGGAGATAATTAATTGTCAATGCCACTTGACTTTTGAGATGTTGCCGCCACAATGACACCGACGCATGTCCGGATGATTTATGACAAATTGGATTCAAATCGTTCTTTGCAATGAAGTTTTGATGCGGAGGTCATTGTGTTCCCAACAACCCCAACTCCCCAAAATATGAATTTATTGATTTTCCTGGGCTTTGAGCCCCCAACAATCAACACATTAAAAACTAATCAATTTTTCTCTTTAATTTCAGTACGACAACGTCAATTCGTGCCTCAATGTGCTCCGCACCCAAGCCGTTAGCGGTTTAGATTCAATAACAACCAACGACATCTGTGCCGGTCGCTTAAAAGCCGTACTAGCACTTTTCTTCGCTCTCAGTCGATTCAAACAACAGTCGAAACAATCGAAAAGCTTAACCGGTTCGATAAAAGCTGAAATTCATCATCAGCCGCAATTGCCATTGCAACATCAGCATCAAATCCAACAACCAGCAACGACAACGACAGTTTCGAATAATCAAAATCAATCGACAACGTCATTGAATTCGACATCAACAATAAATAATGCAAATGTGATACCAGTCCAGCAGCAGCAGGTGCAGAACGGAAATGACGCCATGTTAAATCGGTGAGTGAAGACAATATTTTTGAATTTGCTTGTATAACAGAATTTTGTTGTGCGCCAAAACGGTTTTATATGTCTTTAAGGGTGTGTGTATGAGATATGCATAATGCATGCTTATACCAGTTGGACACATAGGTTTGTGCTTATGCTACAAAATTAGCAAAGTGCCGAACCAAAGAATTTGGTATATTTCTTGAAAGTGATGCCAAAATAATATTTTCCGAATCAGAATTGATATTTTAAACGGGGTTTTGAAGAGTTAAACAACTTAAGTGCCTCAAAAACGAAGAGTTTTAAATAATGTCCGATTGTTGTGAATAGGAATTATTGTCACTTATACCAGCAGGCGTTATCGACACTAAGTCTCGGAGAAGGTCTCGATAGTAAGCAATATATCAGTGCGGTTCCAGACGAGGCAAATCGACAAGTGATCGGATAGAAAATGTCTAGAATTAAAAGCCCAACGAACCATCTGTTAATCGACATTAAGCTTGTTTTATTATAATTTTTTGTTCACACTAAACAACAACAAATTGTTTGTGGAAAAGCAAAATCAAATTTACCTGAGGGTTGTGTCTCGGGTAAAATAGTAGCAAAATCTTCAACCTTTAAGAGTTCATAATCCAACCGTTTTTTATTACCTCATGATAACCCAGGTTTATATGGATAATAAATGTCCATATTCGACGGACCAAATTTTTACATGACCAAAAATTAAGGCAAAAAATACTGCAATGTCCCAAAGGCAGTAAGAATTTTTGGTCATTTGTAAAAAAATATGAAGAATTCTTCTTCTTGCTCGGTTCCTATGCTCGTTGATAATGACACTCCAGTTGTTAGCTCTCTCGCGAAAGCTAACCTTTTCGCTAGGCAGTTCGCTCCCAACTCTTCGCTGCCAGAGAGTGTCATGACTCCGCCTATCCTTGAGCGCGTGAATGGTTCCATGGGACAAATCTTCTTCCACATCCGTGCTGTGGCGAGAGTCCTAAAGGATCTCAACATACATAAATCCAATGGTCCGGATTGTATCCCCACTATTGTTCTGAAGAGGTGTTCTTCCACGCTGGAAAAACCCTTGTCTAAGCTTTTCCATCTATCCTTTTCTTCTGGGGCTCGTTCCGAGCAGTTGGAAAACAGCTTTTGTCCAGCCTATTCCAAAAAAGGCAGATCATCTTCTCCCTCCAATTATCATCCGATTGCACTTACGTCCCTTCTTTCTAAGGTCATGGAGACGCTGATAAACAATCAGCTCAAGAAATATCTCAAAGACCGAAAGCTTCTTAATGACCGGCAGTACGGCTTCCGTAGCAACAGGTCCACTAGTGATTTGATGGTTTATGTCACCGAACAGTGGAACAAATCTTTACATCGTTTTGGAGAAAGTAAGATTGCTGCACTTGATATTTCAAAGGCATTTGATAATGTCTGGCATCTTGCTCTTTTACTGAAAATGCGTGCCTTGAATATTGAATCCGACTACGACAACAGAGCCAGGGTAGAACTTTACAAAGCCATGATAGAATTCGGTATACCCAATAAACTTCTACGACTAGCAGGTTGACCATGACCAACGTTTCAAGCGATGATTCCCAACCCGTCTATATAGGCCGTGTTTTTTTTTCACTACTCTGTAGCCAGCACTGTAATCAAGTGTAAATAAAAAGCTCCAACTCCAACTCATTTTATCTGTCATATTCAATTTGTCTGGCAATTGTTACATAAAACGTAGCAAAATGGTCCTGAGGGTTGCGTCTCGGATTTAAAAAAGAAATTAGCAAATACTTCAACCTAAGAGTCTTCATAACTCAGATCATTAGATTCGCGTGGGAAAATTATTCTTCTTAACGCCATCAGCGCTATCTTCATTTCAATAATTAAAGGTTCTATCGCCGGCACAACTGTCAGTTTCTTACTGGCCTTTTGTTGTTGTTTGCCAAGGGAAATTTTGCTGTACTGGGCTTGATACTGAGTAGTGACAAAACACGGCTGTGCAAACCTTATTTATCTAGATCGAGCAGTCGACGAAAAACCAAACCGTACATTTCGTAAACCGTGTTAACTCGAGTTGAACGAGTCAACTAGTTTGACAACTCTGTCTGCCCCGAACATCGATCTATAAAACTCTTAAAAAGCGGCAAAAAAGAGGTTTTTAATCCGTCAAAATCTCTGCATTCCACTGATAAAATATGACAGTTAATGGCTTAATAGAGAGGAGACAAGCTACGAATCTGGGCCGCCAGCGTTCGTTCTAAATGTTACGCGTCTTGTCCCGCAAATCGATCTAGAAAACACTTAAAAAACGGTGCAAGTTTTTGAAGAAGGATGATTCTAAATCCGAACTAACCGCATTTAAGAAAGAAATTAAGCTTGGCTAGACTCGTACGACAAATGGGATGTCGGCCCGGAATGGGTAGAAATGTCCTTTATACTACCAGCGTTTTGGTAATTTCTCAAGCGGTTTTCATTTTTTTTTCATAAGAAATTGTTGTGTGAGAAACCCCACTTTTTCAAAATATTACACTTAAGGTATTTTCTAATTTCCTTCCGGAAAATGTTCTGTCAAAGAAAATTTTGAAGAAAACTTTTTGAAGTACGCATTTTTCCCCAAAACCTCACTCATCAGGCACTTAATCTCATCCAATCCTCAAAAACCTCTCATCCAAGAAATCTTTTCTTAAACGAATTTCCAGAATAAGAAAAAAAAAAACTGAAAAAGAAATTGGGTTCTTATCTGCAAAAGGAAATTACAAAAACCCAAAAGTACTCCGGTTATTTGGTCAACACTTAAGAGGACACTCGTTGCTAAACCAAAACGAGATACGAAGAGCCCTTGAAAATGAAAATGATGCTGCTACCGCTGCCCCATCCCGCCGCTGATGAAATATTACGTTCATGCTTTAGTCGACAAAATGTTATTTACCCAAAATGTCCTTTTGCCCCTCTCAAACCCAAAAATGAGCACATTTTATGTACCAGACCATTTCAAACATTCATTCCCCCAACAAGTGAAAGTCATACACGAACTTATACGAACAGGAACAAAAAAAAACTCATTGCCACAGTGTTTAAAGCACACATGCCGCCCATTATTTACGACATGCAGAGAAACAGTCCAAGGACCAAAAAAAAAAAAAAAAACGGAATTCATTTCGCCACATCCCTTTTCATGTTCAAACCGATGTTACACCGGATTGTTGTCGGTTTTCAATCGAAATGTTTCGACGATGCATTTGGCCACGGATCAACCCGACAATACTGTTAGCAGCAGAAAATGCATGATGTGTCAGTGGCAGTATAGCATCAAAAAGGATATTTTGACTGATTTGATTGGAATATCGAAGGAAATCCTTCTTTTTTAAGTTTTCAATTATTTTCTACCAAATCTTGAAAATTCTTTGACTGGATTTTTTTGGGGATGAAAAAGGGCTTAGGGTTGCCATGGATTTATGAGTGTGTCTGGCTGTGGACCTTGATCCTGCTGGGGCTCGGTTTCTTGTTCAACCCTTAAATGCGATGCGTTGGTATTTCGTGTCTTGTTTTGTGAATTTCCTGCAAAAGACAGTCGTAAATGTACAGATTTATTGCAAAAATTCGTTACGGCTCCCCTAAAGACCCAAGTCCTGTTAGAAATATCCTTTTGCCAAAGCAGCTGCTTTGGCAGTTAATGGTCTGAAGAATAAGGTATCCTGCGATTATAGAAGAAGTTTTGCTAGTCGGTGGATGGGTGTGTATTTTGACGGTACAACATTACCCTGCCACTCCTCCTCCGCTACCGTGCGTCTGGGACTGCCACGGCCATGGCACCATGACAATTGTTAAGAAAGTTTTTTTCCCTTCTTCTCGTGTTTGATTTTGGGGTCGAATTTTTTCTTTGGATCTTTTGAGTTTCGAATAAGAAAAGGACGAATCTTGGGTATCCGACTTCATTGTTATATGTCGAGGAGGACCCCAACCCCCTTCGAGTGTTTGTATATTTTTATGTTACAACGACGACGCCGGTGGTTTTTTCTTGTTCTTGCTTTTGAGATAATTGAGTGTTTGCAATGGGGATGAATGAAGGCGGATGCATGTAAAACGGTTTCTTGATTTTAACGATTTGTTATTCATATTTCCCGTTTTTTTTCTTTTCCTGGTCTACAGGGGAATGGGAGGAATTCCAACTGTGATGATGGAGAATATATCATATCAAGGCTCCCATTTGTTATCGACAAGAAAGCTAGCAAGCTGTGTATAGGCCTGGGGAGGTCCTCATGTAGCCTTGGTGATTTGAATTTAAAGATGTTTTGAAAAATTCGAATAAGCAGGATAAACGGAAGACAAACATTTCGTCATGGGGTGTTTGTTATACGAGCAAGAAGGCATTTTGAATGACGCTTCTGCATTTAAGGTGAAATGAAATGAAAAGGACTTTTTTTTTTAGTCATGCTGAGATAAACGGATTTTTTTTTGTTGTTGTGTCTTGCTTGTTTGGAAATTGTTTGCATAAACGGTTTGTTGTAAGGACTCGTTCTGTGTTGAGTTCGAATGTAATTTTGTATTTAAATTTTGTGTGTTTGGAATGACAGAAAAATGGAGAGACACATTGGGAATTTTCAAGTAGGTGTGGAGAGTGAATTGATGAGTTTCTGAAGAGCTTTTGCTTTTATATCGTTTTGTTTGTTTTTATTGTTTTTCAGATTTTGTTTTTGAACTAATTTTTTATACAAGAAAGCAACGTGCATGGAACATGCCCATCTTAGGCTAAAAATCGTGGTAAGCTACGAGTACAAATTTCGAAATGGAATTTTAATAAGCATGGCACCATGGCAAAATGCTTTTTTGTAAGTATGTATTACAAAATTGCTATTTTTCGCCACCGACCGCAGCGCCATCTATTGTTTAAAGGTGAAACTAATTATTAATTTGTGTCTCTAAAAAAATGAGTAAGTTCCAGCATTTCCCAATAGATGGCGCTACGATCGGTGGCGAAAAATCGCAATTTCGGATTAACAAGAATGCATTTTGCTATCAATGACCCACAAGGAAGATCGAGGTATTATGTGAAATCTTATGAGAATCCTAGCATGAAATATGAGCTCGTAGCTTACCATGATGTCTAGTTTCCCTTGTAAATGGTTACAGTTATCTTTTAAAAAAAGGCCAACATGCCTTGTCCAACCCTACTTATTGATTTTTTAAAAATTAATACCCACTTTTGTTTGAATTTTTGAAGGGTTCCGTAATAAGCCTCTTCGGTCTCTTCATTCACACTCTCTAGACTCGGATGCAGTCTACACGCATACCACTCCAAATCTTCTCAAGTGTGTGCGGTTTCCATTGGAAACAATATGCAATTACGATCTGCATGGTACTTAAAAATAATTGCCTTCAACACAAAAAATTCCAAATTAATCCAGGACAGAGAATAAAAACCAACCCGAACGTAATAATAAGCCTCTTGTAATTCTTTTTGCAAATCCCGGAAGCAAGGACCAAGGTTAAAAATGTAGCCTCAACGCAACATCCTTAGTCGCCCGCTGCTGCTGTTGCCATTGCTAGAGAGCTTGTTAACTCAACACCAGAAGCGTAAAATCCTTACTCACCCTATTCTCTCAACCCTCTGTTCATGTTCTATGTGTGACGGTATTTTTGGACGCGGAATGGAAAATTTGAAAATCACGTTTCTTTTTTCCATGAAACATTTTCCACTAAACTGCTTATTAAAATTATTTTAATGTCTTTTTGTTGCTTCGAAGTTGGGCGCATGCGTTTAAAGGGCTGTCTGCCGTTTTGTTGGCGTTGCTAGTCGATATCCTGTCAACATAGAATTCCCGAAGGAAAATTATCCACAAACAACCCAGCCAGCCCTGGAGAGAACCTCGTAACAGGATGAAAAAGAGTTACTTGTAGCACAGACGAACAAAACACAATTGTTGTTTATTAAAGGGTTAATGTTACTAGCGCCGCACCGCACCGCTCCGAGTTGTGTGTTTGTCTCTTGTCTTTAAAGCTTGAGAGGGCGGGAGAGGTACTATGTGTTTTGTAGGTAAAAAGGTTGAGTTTTTTTGTTAAATTCGGTGCGTGATGTTTTATACACCCCCCTCTCTCTCTCCTCCCTCACTAAATGTAAGGGGCGAGCTTCAGAGAACCGTCATTATTATTTTAGCTCGTGTTGTTTTGTTTTTGTCTTCGTTTTGTCAACAGATGTCACTATGACAATGAGACAACACAATTTTGTTAGCAGACTCAATTCTACTCTACTCGACTCGTGTGGTGTGTTTGTAGATTGAAGGAGCCTTAGGATATTTATGTGAAATTTTCGAGATCTCTAATGTATGCTCTGATGCTCTAATGTCGATGCAACGAGACATGTTGTTTGGCTAAGGTTATTCATGGCAGCCAGCGAAGAGGATAGGGTAGAGTAAGACGACATCCAGGAGCTTTATCTACATTTCTTTATTCATACAAAAAGTTAAGATCCTGGGAAAAATTGCAATGCGTTTAGCATGAGATGCAAGAAATGAAAGAGCAAGGAACCGAAAAATAGGAAAAAAAATTAACATATTCGCATTTTGCATATTAATGTGAGTGTTTAAAGGACGAAGGTCCTTTATAATGAATATGTTAATTTTTTGTTCGAGGATTAAGTAAGACATTTTTGCTTTTGAAACCTGTGCGAAGACACTTTTTAAGGACTACCTGAATCGCATCGTGTTTAAAATTAAAAATTGTGTTCATACTTATTTAATCCTGCCAGAGAAACAAGGGACAGTGACAGGACAGCGGCTTACAGACGACAGTTAAAAAATCCGCATACATGATTGAGTAACCTAATTAAAGGTCAAACAGTCTTCTTTCAACTATCGAAGACAGAATTAATTTTCAAGACCAAATTACAGAGTTCTGTCCACACAATGAATATTCTATGTTTTTTGACCCCACTGACAAATCTCTTGCAACCCCGTGGCTCTCACATATGCACTGACAAATAAAGGGAATTGAAGATCTTAAGCCTTCTATAAATCATCGAAAACCGATTTCATTTTCATAGTCCCGATTTCGATCTTCAGCCTTCAAATTTACTTCCTATGTGTTCTGGCCCCACTAACAAATCTCTTGCAACTTCGTCGCCCTCAAATATGCACAGAAAAATTAATAAAATCTAAAAGCCTTCTATAAATCATGGAAAACTTCATCATTTTTGAAGTCACGTTTTCGAATTTCAGTCTTTAAATGAACTTTCTATGTTTTTTGGCCCCACTGAAAAATTTCTTCAAACGCAAATATCTCCAAAACTAGAGCTCCGATTTGAATTTGGTTTTCAGATTTATGCTAAAATTCATTAATATATGCCGCAAGATCATTTTGAAAAATATACTAACTTTTTTTTTGAAAATTTTTCAAAAAAATTTTATGAACAACATTTTTTCAAACCCCATCGAGTGACATATTAAAAGAAAAGTCTTCTAAAGTTCTTTCCTTCCTTGAGTGAAATAATTCAATTCGCAAGTCTTGTCGTCAAAAAATCTACAGTTTTTACTTCTATGCCAGAAACATCCCATATGCCTTTTTACCAATGTAATTTGGTTTACTCAATTAACTTCCCCACCACATCACGTCCTAAAAATAGGCTCCGCCAAAATCAACACTTCGTTCGTAACGATACAATTTTCCCAGCCAAGACTTGACTTTGCTCCGGCATTGTTGTCTTACCCCCAGACTCCATAGAATTCAACTTTTCTCGGTTTACCTTCACTTAATTCAAACACAACACAAAGTCTGCTTCATTCCAACCGCATATAGTCGAAACTTTACATCCTCATTTTTCTTTTGTTAGTATAGTTCCTTTAGAACTCGACAAGCTCGCGGTTCTCAAAATCAACTTCCAACAAAAAAAAAACTCCAAAAATTAATCTCTTTTTCCTTTCAACATTTTTCTCACCCACTGTAAATATTACAGCCTTCATCCATGCCTTAATTCAAAAAGACCCTATTTATAACTTCCCGCATAATGTACCCACTTCACCACACAAACACACACACATAGACTGTTCAGAACAGTGAACACTGAACACACATTCGAAACATGTGAACCGAAAACATTTAAACCGTTTCATTTCTTCAAAAACTCACACCCTTCGAGACAATTTCATTCTATTTTCAAAATTCATACACACATCCGGACTCAACTCACTCGCACTGAGAGGGAGAGGAACAGAAAAAGGATTTTCCAAATGCCAATGTAACCGGATCTGAATGGGCGAGTACTCAACTGAGTTGTGGGGAGGGGAAAACGCAATGTCGAGTCCTTGAAAATATTCACCTACGACTACGCCTCGACTACGAGCAAGGCTTAGGAGAGAACAGACGGTTTTTTTTTTTATTTCAAAGTCATAACGGAACCAGCATTCTTCTTCCTGGATTTGGATTTACGATGTAAAAGGACGAAGTATGAGTATATGCAATGCAGTGGCAGTCCTGCTCATAAGGACCTAAACTGAGAGCAAATATGGAAAATATTTCCAAACTCAAGCTCAAAAACAAAAAAAGAGCAAGAGTTGATCCTTGTGAATTGCACATGTCTGTGTTTTATTAGATTTTCCATTTCGTCGTCCTGCGTTCAGTTTGTGTTTGTTTATTTGTTTGAAGTTTCCATCAATGCCACTGGACATAAATACAATTGGAAGGATGCTGTCATACCAAATGCCGTTCATTCGTCCTTCGTCGATTATTCTCAACGCTTTATTATCGGATCGTAAATTTCATATGGGAAACATTATGAACGGAACGAATTGAAGTGATGCAAAGAGATGTACATAATGTAGGAGGGGCGGAGGAGTAATGCTAAGGGATGAATCTTTTGAAACTCGTTGAATTGCAAACGCACTTTCCTTAAAAAAAAAAAAAGAGAAAAGAATGAATGTCCACTTGAAAGACTGTTGATCTCCTTACTCCTTTCCCGAGAGATTCAATTACGAAAGTAGTTAGTTTGTCATTATGATGATTACAAATTCAGGACGGTCCTTTTTTTGTACCAAACTGTGTCGAATTGTACCAAAAAAGGATCATACATGGGGGCCACATTGAATAGAAACCGAAACGAGGACATTATTATTTACAAAAATCCTAAAAGTGAATGGAAACAAAATTATGAATTATGGTGTCATAATTTTAGCCCCGGTTTTTAGGAAACTTGAAAACTTCGAAATTACTATTCTCAAGGGGTATAAAGGAAATGGGATAATCAGACTTTCATACAATGTTGTGAGTTCTATATGCAACTTCTTAACAACCATACAAAAGAGGTGAAGAGGACCAAAGGACGACTTTGTATTTGATTTGGTGTTGTGTTGTATTTTTTATTTCAGTTTGGTGTGTCCTTGTTGCAAGAGAATTTTGATGGAGGGTTGAATGAATGAATCGTTGTATAAGGTTTATTAAGAGCTCTTGTTTGTTGTAACTGACAGCTTCTATATAGGTACTCCTTTAGAGCTTGGTTAAGGAGGAAGCTTCTTTTTTTTCTGTTCGCTTGTTTTTTATGATGAGATATGTCACATGAAAGAGGTGTAGATGGCATTCACGTAGCTTATTGTCATAAACAGAAGATTTTGTGTTGAGAATATTGATGGTGAATGTCGTCTTCAGTCTAGCGTAGGTATTCTGTACTTGTCTTGAAACTATTTGAGTTCGTTTTGAATTTGAAGATTGAGGGGTTTCTTGTGTTCATGACTTAATTAGTGTTTGATATTTCAGTGTCAAAGGATGAAGAGTTCATTTGTCAGTGTTAGGTGTCTTTGGAGATTTGGTGGGACTGTTTTGTTCTGCAACTCAAGTCCCTGTCCCTCTCAAATTTCTAAGATTTCTCACTTCTCACACAAAGCAATTCATAGAATTGAAGGTCTTAAAGCCTTTTATTCTACATTGAAATGTGCATTAGTTGACGAGACCTGGTTTTCGAGTGTCAGCCCTAAAATCGCCATGGGAAATCGAGAAAAATTTCTTAGAAGTCTTATTTTCGAGCTTTGATCCAAAAGCCATTTTTCTTGGCTTTCGTAAGAATAGATACTGTTTTGTAAAAAATGCTGTTTGCTGGAATATTGTTTGGTAAAAATTGCATTTTAGTAAAAAATCGTGTTTGGTGATAATATTCATTTGGTAGATACTAGCGTCAAGACTCAGATCGAACATAATTATCGGTTGTGACGCCAATCCACACCATACTACGTGGGGTAGTACCGATATCAATGATAGAGGTGAGTCTCTTTTTGATTACATTTTAACAACTAATCTGGTAGTAAGCAACGTAGGTAGTGAGCCAACCTTCGTAACTAAAAATCGACAAGAAGTCCTAGACATCACTCTTGTCTCGATACATCTCTCGAATAAAATATTGAATTGGAGAGTATCAAGAGAGCACTCGTTCTCCGGCCATAGATACATCCAATTCACCCTTATTGAAGAGTCCCCAAAACCTCCAATTCCGGAATTATCGGAAAACAGATTGGCTAAAATATGGTACAACCCTAAAGAGTCTGATTAAACCAGAACTTTCTCATCCTCCCTTGTTCCCTCTTGAATTCGGTCAAAAAGTCGATGAGCTCACAGCAGCCCCCAATAAGGCCATGGAAACTGCCTGTCCCCTCACTACTGTGCGGGGAAAGAAGAAACCATACTGGTGCGCTGCTGAACTAGAAATACTCAGGAAAGGTGGTAGAAGGCTTTGCAATTGTGCAAAAAATCTAGACACCCTAAAGATTGGGATTCCTATAAGGAATCCCTCAAAAAGTATAAACAAGAATTGAGAAAATCCAAAAGATCCTCATGGAGATCGTTCTGAAGCTAAATAAATTCAACCATGCCTAGTTGTCTTAAGAACACGGATGGTACATGGACTAACTCTTACGAAGAAACGCTAAACCTTAGACACTCACTTCCCAGATAGCACCAAATCCGTTAATACAACAAACCGTCCTGGGTCTGGTATTAACTTAACTTTTCCTCAAGGTCTTATTACAAAAGAAAAATTGACATGGGCTCTGAATAGTTTTGAACCTTATAAATCTCTAGGTCTAGATCAAATCATACCAGCTGAACAACAACATACCAGCGATATAACTTCGCCCATCATTGAGATGATCATCAAAATTTGTCTAGATCTGGTCTATATACCTCAGCGATGGAGAGAAGTAAAGGCAGTATTCATCCCCAAGGCGGGAAAATGGCAAATGCTCGCATGTCAACCCTAAAGACCTAAGACCTATTAGCCTATATCAACATTCATTCTCAAAATTCAAGAACGATTGATTGATATCCATGTACTTAATAGCATTGATAAGATCGATGTCTCCCTCTCAGCATGCTTACTGCAAAGGGAAATCGGTAGAAACAGTCTTGCATACTCTGGTAAGAACTATCGAATGATCCCTAGAGCAAAAGTAATATACTATAGTTGCCTTCCTGGATGAGGGCGCTTTCAACAAAGTTGACACATCTGCTATCACTTCTGCTAAGACGACCCTAAACGTCGAATACTCACTTTGTGAGCTGATTAATCTAATGCTAAAAAGCAGGATCATCAACTCTAATCAACTAAGATAGGGAATTTTTGTACGAAAAGGTCTGTCAGCAGAGGCACTCCGCAAGGTGGTGTTCTGTCCCCTCTCCCGTAGAACATAGTAGTTAACGAGTAGCTCCCTCTAGAGGGAAGGCTACAGAGTGATTGCGTATGGCGATGATGTTTCTATCTCCGTCACAGGAAAACATCTTATGCACTGAGAGACCTCCTCCAAAACGCACTTAATATGCTTACTAGATGGGCTGATCACTGAGGACTTAGTATTAATCCCCAAAAAACAGACCTCGTCCTTTTAACACGGAAATACAAGATCTCAATAATTGTACCTCCTTCAATAAAAGGTGTATGACTAATTTTTACCAAGGATGCCAAATATCTTGGTCTAATATTGGACAAAAAATTAAGTTGGAGACCTAATATTCAGGAAAGAGTTAAGAAAGCTTCAGTAGGTCTTTTCTCTTACAAGAAAGCTTTAGGAAACAAATGGGGTTTTCAACCTCGCTTAACCTATTGGCTATATACATCGGTCATCCACCCAATACTCATGTACGGGGTTGCAGTATGGTGGACTGCACTACGAAAAACTCCACAACAACGCACAAATTACAATTTTTTTCTCGACACTAGTGGCATCTACCGCGAAGAAGGGGAACTACATCAAAAAGATACCAATCTGTGGCAATAGTTACATCTATTTCCCGCAAGATGGCGGTAGTGTCGCGAAAAATTTCGAAATTTCAGGAATTGCAATTTTCACAGAATTATATTTTTAACAAATATGCCGAGTTCAACGAAATCGATTTTTTCAAGACCTCCCAAAATTTTGGACAAGAAAAAATTCTTAGTTTTTTGAAGGCGTTGCAGCTGAAATATTGGCAAAACTGTTAGGAAGCTATACCTAGCTCATCTCATGATCGATCTCCCTGGTTTTATTCATTCATGATTTTCCTGAGCCTAGCACTGAAAAATAATCTCCATTCCAAGCTCTGGTTGCTGAGATATTTGCCTCAGAAGGAATACCACCATAAGCGATTGCAAGACGCTGAGGACAAACAGCAAGAAAAATCGTTTTGGGATCATAAATTGGTAATCAGAGCTCGCAAGGGTGTTTGGTTTTCAATGGCTGGTATAAGGCAAATAGGCCTTTATTTTCGAGTACAATATGCTCAAGGCAAGCTGGGACAATTGAGTGTAGGGCCGTACATTCCTATTGAATGAATCAAATTAAGAAACATGAAGTTAGAAAGTGAAGACGGTATAGCTATCTTCAATATACCTCTTTTCTTATACCTCTTCCACTCAAAAGATAGCTTTCTCCATACTGAAATCGCTCCGTGACCCACATCAAGTTTTCAAAAACCTCTCAAGTACCTTAGACACATCCAACAATCAAAAGACAATGATTTTAACTTGCCCAAGACAATGTATCTATGTAGGTAGGGTACCCAACCAACTATCATCTTAATAGCTTTAATATCAACCTCTAATCGAACTTCCTAAGTTCAAAAGTTCATCCAACAATTTTATCGATCATTAACCAATAAATTGCCAATCAATTGTAATAACAGCCTTTCCATCCTCTTCCACACCAAAAAAAAAAATCCATCGCTCCGTCACCATGCTCAACAATCTAATTACAAATCGTGTTTTGACAGTCTCACTTAAGAACGGCACTGTAGGAAAATTGCCGGCACTTTGGAAACAAAACGAAACAATCCCATCAGCTAACAGTCACAAGAACATTTCAAGTATTTAAGTCGACTGACTTATCGTGTTCAATCTACTTAAGCGCACTTTTACTCTCTCGTAGAACGTGATTATGATTGCGATCACTAAATTGTCCCACTCCCTATCGTCTCCCCAACCATCTTGCCAGTAATCAAGTCAATCAATTGCCATGGACTTCCATCTATGTTCAAAAGCCGGCCGTGTTCGATGAGCGAGTGTCTATTTTTATTTGTATCAATCGTGTTTTCTTGGTTTGGGGCCGTCCGTTGTAGTCGATTAAACCAGTTTTTCCAAACGTTCACACGATGTTTGCACATTGACTTTTCACACACAAGACGACTTTTTTTTTGTGTGTGAGGTTCTATTTGTCAAGGAAGGCTTTGAACTTGTTCAACAGGTCTCTCTATAAGTGGATTGAAGTAGGAGAAAAAAGAATTGGCAAACGTCCTCGAGATAGTTTGATACCTAAAAGGAATCAAAGACAATAATCTCAAGAAGCGACAAGTGACGACGACAAGTCGCAACGAAATGATGATGTGGAGCTCGATTTGATATGCCCCCAAGTGATAACGTATGAGAAAGGACAATTTTTGGGTTCTGTCTGCTTGCGCCTTCTTTATCTTGTCTCTGGTTTGGTTTGGGGTAAATGGGGAGGCAGACAGAAAGCAACAGGCTACAAAGAATCATTTCCTTATTCTTCCTCTTTTTTTGTTGGTTTTTTTGCTTGTCTTCATTTTTATGGAAGCCCCTAGGTCCAGGAGGTGGTCCTTTTTTGTGTGTTTACTCAATTTCGTCCCTTATATGGAAAGGGATTGCAGCAGGTTTGAAGTGAGGAATGTGGTGTTGTAGTTGTATGTTGTTGTGTTGGCAGGCAAGCCGAACTCAGACCAGACAGAAATGTTGTATACAACTTCCAACAAATTGGTATGAATATGAAACGATTATGAGAGTGGTAAGTGAGGGAAGGATTTTATTTGAGCGATGAAGAAATATGAATGAGCAGTGTTGGTAGAGGTGTTGACGTTGACATTTTAGGTGGCCTTTTTAGAGAGATGTTTATAAGCGATAAGACCAGTTCAGATGGAAAGAGTTTGTGTCCTTCGCGTAGTGAGTGGTCATGTGCGTTGGATGTTACGCAGAAAGTGTGGGTACGAATCCGACTCGTTCCCGGGTACAGGGCGAGTACTGCCTCTTGCAAAGAGCTGCAAAAAAATTCAAAGACTATCCAACTGCCGTTCGGAATCGACATTTAATTGCAGGTCCCCCCAATTCCAGTGTCCGTAGCTTAGTGGTTAGGTGCGTTGGCTGCTAAGCAGAACGTCATGAGTTCGAGTCCTACTCGTGCCCATAGTTTTTATTTCATCTTTCACAGGCACTGCCTCTTGCGAAGAACTGACAAAACTTCCAAGAGTATCAATCTTATACTTACTTATGGTGGCGCTACAGTCCAGGTCGGACCAGGGCCTCACCCAACAAGCTTCTCCAGCCAGCTCGGTCCCTGGCTAACTGTCTCCAGTTTCGCACGCCAAGTTGGTTCAGGTCCTCTACCACCTGTGTGCTCCACCGGAGTCGCGGTCTTCCTCTTCTGCGACGTCCTTCCGGATTGGATTCGAAGACTCTACGAGCCGGAGCATTATTTTCCATTCGCTCAACATGACCCAACCATCTAAGTCATTGGACCTTAACTTTTCTGGCTAGGTCAGTGTCGCTATACAGCTCGTACAGTTCTTGGTTGAATCTTCTCCTCCATTCTCCATTAATGCAGACAGGACTAAAAATTACTCGAAGAATTTTTCCCTCAAAGCAGCCCAAAGCGTTTTCATCAGATGTTGTCATAGTCCATGTCTCTGCACGATACATGAGGACCGGGATGATGAGGGTTTTGTACAGTGTCACTTTAGTTGTTCGGGAGAGGACTTTACTACTCAATTGCCTTCTAAGTCCAAAGAAGCAGCGATTGGCAAGAGTGATTCTTCGTTTGATTGTCCTTAAATCATTTGCGTGGGTCGTCATCATTAATTCCGTCCGTATCCGAGGCTTGTTGGTGTTTCGGAACTAGCACTTCTTTATGTGAACGGACAGTCACCCCGACGCACGACCCCCAACCTGGAGGGCCAGGTCTTTAGTTTAACTCTAAGACGAAGAGCCGGCCAAACCGCTCCTTATAGGCCTTAGTGGACGCATACCTCCTCCCCCTCTCTCTCTTTGCTGCCGCCAACAACTTCCCACTGGGGTTGGAACCCAATCTTCCGTCGAAGGTACTGGGCACCCGATGTTCACCACGGGGAGGTGGAGAGTAGGAGTTGATAGACAGAGGTTTCAGTGGACGCTTGTGTCCACTTGAATGCACATATCTACCCTTCGAATGAATTAATTATGAAAAGAGTGCTTCTAAACTTTGCCGTTCGGAATCGGCGTTAAATTGTAGGTCAACTCAATTCTTCACACGCACCCAGAGAATTGTTGATGACAGTAATCCACTTAGGCCTTGGCTCTTCAAGAGCTGTAGCGCCACTCTATTTATTTATTTCCCCCCCTAATTCTTAAGCTCTGATCGGTTCGGTACTATGACAATACTGGTGCCACCTTACGGAAACTTGGTCGCTTAATGGCATAAGTTAAGTCAAGTAAAAGATGGCAGTGCTAGCATCTGTTTTTTAACACTGTTGTTCAGCTATTCAGCCCTTGGGTCTGCCTTTTCCAAGGAAAAAATTATTTTAGAAAAATTGAGTCTGAACTTTTCACATCTTCCAACACTAAACTGCTAACAACTTTCGCACTAAACTTTAAATACAATTCAACACTAACCTTCCAGTGTTTATCTCCCCTCCCTCTCCCCTCTCCTATCCCCCCTCTTGCACCATCTATTCAATCCACAAGTTAATGTTAAAACTTCGCAATGCAAACACAAAAAAATAGCCAACCCAAACAACATCCAAGAACCAGACATCTAGCATCCATTATCCGCATCTCCACCTATACCACTTCCACCTTTAACATTTTGTGAGTAAATTTCTCTGCTAGCTCCACGGAACGGCCGTTCGTGTAACGTTACCATGGCTACTGAATTTAACGCATACTCCCGACTACTCTCGCCCAAGTTTCATTCAATTTACATCTATTCTATAACCAAAACCATCCACCTTCTCTTTCTCATTGTGCTTTGTTTATACGACAATTCACCAAACTCCAAAACACCGGCTTTTTCTGTTTTGTTTCGCATCTTACAACTTACACAGACCTCAGAGTCAGATCGAGACCGACAAGCACAACGACAGACGAGACGGTACGTTGCGTAGCTTGGTTGCAATGAAAATCCTCCGAACACGACTTCTATAACTCGATTCAGTGCAACACATTTTTGTCTCATTCGTCAGCAGAGTTTAGTATTCGTGCGACCATCGAACGTGGCGTATGTTGACGCGGTGCGCGTCATCTAACGGTTTTTGGAGTCTACAAATATCTCGTAAAAAATAATCTTGAACAATTTTCTTCGGTCCCCTCACAATCTCAGTGTGTCTGTGTTCGATAAAAACCAAAATTGTGGCACGCGTCCGTTCGGTCTTTTGCACACAGCAATGTGATTATTATCATTAACGATGTATTCACCCGGGCGCCAGTTAACGACGACGGTTTCTATTCAATCTCGTATCTCGGGGCAGTTTGTGGCGCGATATTAAAATGCAACCGAAAAAAGGATTAACTATACTTAGTGTAAATTGCGATAAGGATTAATTTACGATCTCATTGTGGCAAAGCAAAAACAAAAGTATGCTAATTGTGTTTTTTTGTTCCTCGGTGGATTAACGTTCAAATTGGATTACAAGGTTCGTCGTCGTCGTGGTGTTGCTACTGCAGTCGAGTTGGGTAGGCAACCGGAGTAAAATACATTAAAATTATCTTAAATGAAAGTGTCTGGGCGATGTTATCGATGTTTGGTTATGGTTCAATGGATCTTCTTTTACGTGTTTCTTCGGTAGACTGACAAGCTCATAAAAGGATGCCAGAGCTCTTCATTAATCACTTTTGAGGCTACCCCCATTGTGTTATTGGGGGGTTCTTTGAGTTCAGTTGTCATCGATAATCCCGTCGATTTAAGCTTCGATAACTTTCAATTACTTTCATTGGAAGGAACTGTAACAATTGTTTGTGCGAGGATTTCTTGAATCCTTTTCTCTGTTTATTTTGTTCACATGAAAATCCACAGGACTTAAATTAAATATGAAAAGAAAGTTATTTCATGTCAAAGTTATTATCCTCTCTTGTCGGTTGGGGGGAAGAGCTTTAATCTTTCTCTCTGATTTTCCTTCTGTGTGCTGTGACGATGACGATGATGTAGATGATAAAATAGGCAAGCATTATTATCCTTATAGCATCGGAAAGGTGTGGGATTGGCTTGAAGAATTGGCTTGTGGATTATATCCTTTTTTCTGCTATTTTTTCTTGTTGTGTCTGTTATGGCTGTCTGCCAGGATCTATTGTAATAATTTATCCCTACGTCTTGATGAAGATTGTTAAGGACATTGAACTTAAAGGAGGGTTGCATGGCGTTCCTTTGAGGCCCTTGAAAGTTCTTTCTACTTTTTTGTTTGACTTTGATTTCTCGATATTTGTTTGGGTTCAATTAACAGTCCCATCAATCATAGCAACATTCAAATATCCTTTTTCAAATTAATTTAAATTAAACGAGAGAAAGTATCAAGTTTCATTCGATATAAGGATCTTTTGATGTCTTCTCTTTTTTTTTTGTGGTGGAAGGAGATGGAGAAGAGATGACAGCAATTAAAAACAAAAAGTAAAAGAAGCCTGAATATTCGTCATCGAATTCTCCCCACAAAAAACGTGACTAATTCCTAATTCCAGGAATTTGCAGATGGACAGGATTTTTTGTGGCCCTCTTTTTGGTTTGCCTTTTTAGTTGGTGAATAGCTTTGAATTGCAGCTCAATTAAGCTTTTAATTTGTGTGTTTGGACATTTTATTTTCCGATTTGAATATTTGTTTTTGGCTGACGAGGAATTTTGTAATAAATCATGTTGAAATGCTTGTAAGTGCATTTTTTTCGTCTACTTGAGTTTTTCTCTCCTCTAAGTGGGCCTTAGCTGTTCTAGTTAGCTTTGATGTTTTATGGTGCACAGCATAGGGAATTCGATTTTTGTAATAAAAACAAATTTAAAACCACTTGAAAATGTAGTAACTTGTATGCTAGAACTTTTATGTAAAATTGGTGCCCATACTAAAGGTATTTTGTTTGAAAATCAATTAACAGAATTGATTTAAAACTGAAAAAAAAAATTTAAAAATGTCCCTTAAACAATGAAAAGAGTTTTTCTATAGGGACGCTACAAAAGTTTTCTTAAATAAAACAAAAACAGTTTTGGATATCAATGAAATTCTTTATTCCTGTGGAAGTACATTTGATGCCATTATGTATGGATTTCGATTTCTTTTGCATGGCCACCACGGGCACGCTTGCAGAAGTCCAGACGCTGAACCCAATTTTCGACGGTTTTCAAGCATAAATCGGCCGATACTGCTGCAATTTCACGTTCGATATTCGTACGAAGTTCATCAATCGTCGCTGGCTTGTTGGCATAAACCATAGATTTGACGTAGCCCCACAGGAAATAGTCTAACGGCGTTAAATCGCATGAACGAGGCGGCCAATTCACAGGTCCATTTCTGGAGATAATGCGCTCATCGAACTTCGTTCTCAATAATTCGATTGTTTGGCCCGCTGTGTGACATGTGGCACCGTCCTGTTGAAACCACATATCGTCCAAGTCCATATCATCCAATTCATTCCAAAAATAATCGGTTAGCATTGAGCGGTAGCGATTCCCATTCACAGTAACGTGCCGGTCTTGATCATCACGGAAGAAGTACGGCCCAATGACACCACCAGCATGTAAACCGCACCAAACAGTGATTTTTTCGGGATGTAATGGTGCCTCGTGAAGCACATGTGGATTGCTGCCTGACCAATAACGCATATTTTGCTTATTGACGAAGCCATCCAGCCAGAAATGAGCCTCATCGCTGAAGATGATTTTTCGATGAAAATCCGGATCATTTCCAAGTTGTTGCTCAGCCCAATTCACGAACATACGACGTTTCTGGTGATCAAGCGGCTTCAGTTCTTGCGTCAATTTGATCTTGTAAGGATGTAGGCCAAGATCTTTTCGCGAAATTCGCCACAACGACGTCACAGAGATGCCCAACGCTTGAGAACGACGTGTGAGAGACTGATTTGGGTCTTCCGCAATTGATGCGCTAGCGGCAGCAATATTCTCGACACTACGGGCACTTCTTTGTCTCACTGGCACGGGAACATTTTGTACTGAGCCTGTGGATTCAAATTTTTCCACTAGACGCTCAATTGTTGATCTGGCAGGACGATTATGACGACCATAAATTGTACGTAGCGCTCTTAAAGTGTTGACCACTGACTCCGAATTTCGGTAGTAAATTTTAATAATTTCGACTCGTTGTTGGATCGTATACCTTTCCATGATGAAATGGCAAACCTTACTGAAGAGAAATGTCAAGAGAGCGGGAAAAAATATGGCGTCGTTTGCTGTCCCTATCGGTCTACTTTTATAGCGTCCCTATTGAAAAACCCTTTAGTTAGTTCTTATGTTTCAATTACTTACTTACCTACTTTACGATCGCGTTATGGACCGGCCGGATCAGATAAGCACCAGGGTCTTAAACCATTTATCACCACGATCTCAGCTCATCTTTTGGATAATAGCGGAAATGATGATCCAAATTTGTCGGTGGCACAGTGGGTCTCGACAGCGATCCTAAATCTCACCTCCATTGACTTATTCGTACAAAAATCAGCAGCAAACAGCGATCTTCGACTTAGTTAGACCAATATTTGGAGATCTAATCAACACAGCCATACCACGATTCTTACAAAATACGTTGGCAACAATGTTTGTACAGATAACATGACCCCTTACTTAAACTTCAATAAAAACTTTACTACCAGCTTCCCCAATAGAAAAGATTGGGAAAACAGTGTACCCTACATTAATGAATCGAACTTTACCATCTTTACTGATGGTTCGAAAATTGTTACTGGAGTAGGGGCAGGTTTCTATACTCAGAAAATCTAAGCCTCGGCAGTTCATTCTGACTTCCTGACCATAGCAGTGTCTTCCAAGCTGAGATCTTGGCAGTGAAAAACGCTGCTAATCAAATATCCATAATGGCGATATTACACTACTGATATCACCTTTTTCATTCATTGATAGCCAAGCAGCAATAAAAGCGATCTCTGCCACGCAAATCAAGTCAAAGCTTGTTTCTTGCTGTCGCGACGAGCTAAGGGTTGGTATGCAGCACAACGTAAGACTCTGCTGGGTTCCCGGTCACAGTGGTGTGCCAGAAAACGAAAAAGCAGATGAGCTTGCAAGAAAAGGCTCGGTACTTGATCCCTCTCTCATAGACCATAACAAAAAAATCCCTCAATATGAATTAAAAACAAATATTAGTAAAAATATCATTCAAGAAGCAAATGTTAGATGGAACCTACTTGAACTTGCAGTAACACCAGGAAACTCTAGCTTCATTACGACAAGAAAAAATCCTTAGATCCCTCATAAGTGTGCTAAGGCTAACGGGACATAACCTACTTGTCTTAAACAAAAAGAAGATGGGGCTTTGTACATATGACATATGTAGAGGCTGCGGCAATGAGGAAGAGCACGAAAACATAGCTGACTTCCTGTGCCACTGCCCAGCACTCTGCAGTACAATATTAAAATTGTTTGGCAACTATTTCTTTAATGAACTACAAGAACTATCTGAACTCCCAGGCAAGCGCCTACTGAACTTTGTCAAGTCCACCAAATGGCTCGACCAACCATAGAATTCATAGGTTTAACCACTTTTTCAGAAGTTACAATACTTCAGGGTATCACAAAGGATCTATATTGATCTAAGTGTGATGGTAACAAAATCAACCGTCAGCCCTTATTACCTATTTTTTTATTTATTTACTTAATATCGAAAATGCTTAACAACAGTAAGATTTAAAATCTTATAAGGTAGCTGTAAGCTTATTTTACAAAAACAATGGCTGAGCAAAGATAAAAAAAGATAAGAAAAAAATACTGTAATTATTAAAACTATCATAATATGAATTAAAATTGTACATTACATGTTCATATTAAGATCTAAGATCTAAGCACTCTTTTTATGTGTGTTGCGTTCAGATTTTGTTTTATATTACGAGGTAAGGTGTTCCAAAGCTTAATAGAATTTACAACAAATTGACGTTCCGATGTTAAATATGCGTAAGGAGGGATAATCAACTGATGAGATCTGTTTGTAGACCCGGTTCTTACTCTCTCAAAACAATATTGTGGTTGGCGTGTGAGAAGTATGTCAGAAAGCAAAATCAAACTACGAAATTCTATATATTTTTCAAAAGGCATGCCCAATAATTGCGGAGCAAAACTAGATATTCTATCATACCGTCGCAATCCAAGACATAACGAACGATTGAGTTGAAAGCTACATTAAGTTTTCGCCTGCTCATGAAGCTGCAGTTACAATAGATTTCGCAACCATAGACTAGGATAGGTATTACCAGGGTTTTAGCGAGAAGCAAACGCGTTTTTGGTGGAGTGAAAGATTGTGTAACCCATAATGTACGGAGTACTCCATAGACCTTGCCAACTAGTCCATTGATATGATCATCCCAAGTCAAGAAACGATTAAAAGTCACACCAAGATTCTTCGCAGTAACCACATATTCCATTGGAGCATTGCTCAAAACAATCGGTGGAAAATAAGAAAGGTCAAGAGATTTTCTATAAATGACAACACATTTGGATTTTTTTGGGTTCAAAATTAGTCCGTTTGACAAAGACCAATTTGTAACTCTCTTAAGGTCTTCATTGACGCAGAACGCTCCGTGTTCGATTAAACCAAGTGGACAGCTGAAATACAGCTGAACGTCATCAGCATACAAATGTGAGCTACAATTTACTAAAGAAGATGGAAGTTCATTTACATAAGCAGAAAACAAAAGAGGACCCAGTATAGAACCTTGTGGTACACCAGTAACATTCGTTAAAAAATTTGAGAGTGAGTCTCCAACTTGCACTGCTTGTTTTCTACCGGTTAAATAAGAGAAAATTAATTTTGTTGCACTTGACGAAAAATTGAAATTTAGCATAAGCTTTCTACATAGATTAACATGATTAACAGAATCGAAGGCCTTCGAAAAATCCAACAAAACTAGAAACGTGACTTCGTCTTTATCCAATGCTTTTCTTATGTCATCGGTAACATTTAGAAGTGCGGTAACACAACTGTGTTTCTTCCGAAAACCAGATTGATAAGGGCTGAGCAGAGAGTTAGTAGATAGAAAATTATTTATTTGCTTCTGAAGGATCCTTTCAAAGACTTTGGATAGAAATGGCAATACAGAAATAGGTCTAAATTCATCTCTTTTAGCGTTTTTTGGAAGTGGAATGATTTTAGCAACTTTCCATAAGTCTGGGTATAGACCGGAAGTCAAAATAGTATTGAAGGTATAAGTGATATATGGTAATATAAGTGGCAATATCATACACAGAAAAGAAGGATGTATACCATCAAGCCCAACGGCTTTTGACTTAATAGAAATAACACTTTCTACTACATCGGCACTATCTACTGCGGAAAAATAAAAACCAGGCTCATTGCGATCGCGTTGTTCAGTAAAACTAATTGAGGGGCAAGGCAGGGAGACTTGTGACGGTAGAGATGAGATGAATTGTTCGTTAAGTTTGTTGCCATCAATGTCCTCTACTACTCCTAATTTTGTCTTACCAATACCTATTTTCCGCAAGTTCTTCCAGAGCTGGGAACCATTTGAGCTTGTGCTTAACTGTTTAGAAAAATGTTGGTATTTGGCCTCGCGTATTTTAGCAACTACTCGGTTACGCAGAGAACAAAATACACGACGCAGCTCAGCTAGTCGATACCTTTTCCAATTGGCGTAGGCGTCATCTCGCTGTTTCATCAAATCTCTAATGGAACGAGAAAACCATGGATTATTGTTTTGTTGAACAGTTTTTGTTTTTAAGGGGACCTTACATAACCTAACTAACCATCGCGATCGGTGGGAAAAAATCGCAATTTTAGATTTTCTACAATGATACACTTTATCAATCAACGAAATGATCCATGAAGATAATCGTGGTGTCAATATGAAAGCTTATGAAAATTGTATCACAATGTTCCTGATTTATCCTAACCTAAAGGTTATTCCCATTGAAAGCCTTGCATTTGTCTTTTTTTCCATGATTTTTCAACAATTTGGTTTGACATTAAAGTATTCGCCTTAAACTTCAACATGAATGACAAAGTATTACTCTTATACCCCAAAATTTCCATCCTATAATAAGCATTCTATGAACTATGAACCAGTTGCAGTAAACACTTTCCATATACGTCTCCATTTTATGTCAATCAATTTAAAAACTTACCACAACACATAACAGTTTCCGGCAATTAAATAAACAAAATGTGCAGTTAGTAGAAAAGGTAGTTCCAAAAATTTTGATTACATCCGACCACAAAGTGTCACTTAATCCTTGTCAGTAAAATGTTGTATGCGATCATATGTGACCCTTTATAGAATTGGAATACAAAATGTTTTGCATTTATTATACATTGATGTCCGTTTGAAAAACGAAACTACCTCTCTTTTGTGGTTTTTTGTTTCTGACACTTCTGTATGGTTTGGGTTTTGGTTTTGTATTTTGTTATTCACAACGAGAACATTTTGTCACTAAGGGTGCTTATTTATTATTTTGTGGTTACGCAATGTCCTGAAACTGGAAATTTAAACAAAAATGTCGACAGTTTCAGGATTTTATTATTCATAGAAGTTGAAATGTTGCCATTTGCTGAAATGTTTCTGAATAATTCAAAAATGTTGATACAAGTTTTCATTAATGGAAATTAATTGTTTTGGAAACAATTGATGAAGAAATGAAAGCGTACTGCGGACATTTGATCAATGGAAAACTTTCATGGTCGAAATTCAGACTTAAAAATCATTTGAAAAACGGAAAAATTAGGTTTATAAGTCCGTCAAAATCTTTGCCATCCGCTGATGAAATTTGACAGTTATGGCTGTATAGAGAGACGCGACATGAATCTAGGTATCTTGGTCACAAGAGGGATATTCCGGCGTATATAAAGGGTTTTCCAATAAGAGGTGTTATTTTGATATTCAAAGAAAAATGGCATGTTTTGAGATAAATGATCGGATGTTTATTTCATTATAAAGAGGAAGGTATGCCGTTAATAATGGAACACAACATCAGCCAAATGGCCACGACCACGCTTACAGGACCATATCCTTTTCATGAAATTTTCCATAACCAAATCGCAAAGTGGCTGCCCTATGTCCTCGATAGCCTCACGAATTCCATCTTTGAGGTCTTGAATCGACGCTGGGCTCTTGGCGTAGAAGAAGTCGCAAGGTGTTAAATCACAAGATCTCGGTGGCCAATTGTGATCACCTCTTCGAGAGATAACACAGTCCGGAAACTTTTCCCGTAAAAGATCGATGGTTTCATTCTTGTGTGGCACGCAGCGCCGTCTTGTTGAAAGTAAACGTTGTCCAGATCAATACCATCCAATTCCGGCCATAAAAATCATTAATCATCTCTCGATAGCGCAATCCATTGACCGTAACTGTTGCTCCAGCCTCATTTTCGAAAAAGTAAGGTCCAATGACCCCGCCGGACCATAAACCGACTCTGGGTTTCCGAGCCCCAGATGCGACAGTTTTGCTTGTTGACGTAGCCTCCGAGGTGGAAATGGGCCTCATCAGTCAAGATGATTTTTCGATGAAATTCCGGATCATTTTCATGCATTTCAAGGACCCAATCAGCAAAGACACGACATTGTTGATGATCAGCCGGCTTGAGTTCTTGTGTTAACTGAACTTTATAAGCCTTAAGACCCAAGTCTTTATGCAAAATACGGTGTAATGACGTTTGTGGAATGCCTAATTCCAAAGAACGACGAGGAATGGACAAACCTGGGTTTTCTTCAACACTTTGGGCTACAACAGCAATATTCTCAGTTGTTCTTGAACGACGTGCACGGGTTTATTCTTCACATCACTAACTTGTCCCATCAACAGCTCGAATTTGTCCACGAATTTCTGTTTTGCGGTCCGACAAGGTGCTTCACGACGACCCAAAAATGTTTTAGTTTTACGAACCGTCTCTGCCAAATTTTTATTAATGGCGTAGTTTCTACTTGTCAAATGTCAAAAAATGACAGCTACCGAAATAGCGGGTTATTCAAAATAACACCTCTTATTGGAAAACCCTTTACAAATGATTTCTTACGGCGAGAAATATTCGAACAATTGCCGGAAAACCCCTTAAAACAAACCTTTTCTTTTTCCCATACAAACGTTTTCTAACTAAAACGAGCTTATGGAAAACTGGAAAATTTCAAAATGGCTTTTCAAACGGAACTAGGAAAACTCATTGTTCGTACATTGATGCACGAAATCCTGAGTGAAGATTTGGGTAGTGGCGTCGATGGGTTTTAATTTAATTGATGTAGCTACATAAGATATGACCAGAAAAGCGGGTATAGTAGGGTGGTGGTGTAGTCTGTATTGGGTAGCAGGGTGAATGGTTGCGGGTTGTGGATAATAGACATTGACATTGACATTACAGTAGTACTTCGCACATGAATGTAATGAACTAAGACACTTATTAGCACTGGCGACTGAGGCCATCGGCTTGGACTGAAACAAGACATACGACAAAGTGAGACAGATAGACACATAGAAGGAAAGAACACATAACATAAACCTAAGTGGCACAGAGGAGGAGACTTAGATTTTTATTGTCTCATATTATCGCACAGGTGGCCTCAGATAGGCTGGCGATTTTCGTAGAAAAAGAATGCTGCCGAAGCTGGGGTTTGAACCCGCAGCGTTTGGCTTAGCAGTCAACTACTCATTCCTCTGAGCCATGGCCACCTGCAAAATGTGGATAATAGGTAGTGGATTTCAGGGCATTGTTGTAACTTGTAATCAGGTGGTGTGGTAACGGGGTAACGGATATGGGTAGTAGTACTGGGTAGCACAAGCGGGTAGCGGGTAAAAGGTGGTGGGTAGTGTGGTAGCAGGGTATCGATTATCGAATGGAGGCAGTAGGAAGTCTGCAGGGTCAGCTAGTATGAAATAAAGCTCATTGAGCCTTTTCTTTTGGTGATGACTATTTCAAGAACCTGCTATGAAGGAGTCCGACATTATTAGTGACCACTGACCAGCTCCAAGTAAAAGGATATAATCAATGTTCACTGTTGAAAGACTTGACAACAACGATAATTTTCCTCAAAAATTAATTCAATTCTGAGCTCAAGTTGCCGAGAAATCTGAATCTAAAGAAATTGTCCAGTGGGGCCAAAAGTCATTGACAATCTTCTTGAGCGCATAACTCGGAAACCAAACATCCAAAATGAACTAAATTTTCAGTGACTCTTAGAAGACTTCTTCACCTTTATTGCGGGCCCCCTTCAAAATCATTTCTTCTTTGTCTTCCTTAGTTTGAAATGAAGCAAAGAAAACACTGATTTTGGTTGGCCCTTTATAATTTCAAAACCACGAAAGTCTGAAGAGCTTTATTTCATCAAAAACCATTAAATTACAATAAGCTTCTTCTGACCATCAAAATGTGTGTGCGACCATGATCCACATCAGTAGACAAAAGCTATTCCGAAATGCCTCTCGAGACTCGATCCATTCCCTAATCGATTTAAAATACCTCACTTGTAAAAAATGACTTTTTGATTTGCAATTATTGCCGCCACTCAAAACCATAAACTCAGATTTCGTCAAATGTTTTCATTTTTCACAAAAAATTACTTCAACTCACGCAATCTCTTTTGTCAAACAAAAAAGATCACTCAATTGATCTGCAACCGACCTGTCTCCCCTCTCAGCAATTTTATACATTTTTTTTGCTGGTTGATGGTAAATTTATTGTTCCCTAATGCACCACAATCGCATAACCTATATCTTTGGCCATTAATCAAACACAAAATTACTCTATACCCTCCCATTTCCGAACACTTTTCTTATCTCTCGCTGCATCGAATGAAACCCATGTTAATAATAGCAGTTCATTGCAGGCACCAGGCAGGCTTAACCTCCCAAAAGTGCATTCATAAACAGAGTCAAACAATGCAACCTACCGTGACTCAAAGACAACAAAACAATATATCGGTTGCGCTCTCTCTCTCGATAATGACAATAATAAACTGACAATAGCGATCCGTACCGAATGTTTGTTTCTGTTTCTAACTTCTGACATAACAAAGGTTTTATTTTTACTGCGTTTTGCTTTGAAAAGTCAAAAGCCAGAAGAGGTTACCGAATGAGAAAGAACCTCTATCCGCACTCGTGTGTGAATAAATTTTGACGTGTGTCAGAGACACAACCCGAGACACAAGGGGAAGTAACAGCTGAAACAACTCGGTTATGCGATACCTTTTTAAATGATATTTGATCAAAACTGTGGATCCTTAGTTTTTAGGAAAGTCGTTTTTTGACACTCATCCTCTTGCTCTAGCCCTGGTCTCCCTGGTGAGGGTTTAATACAATTACCTACCATCTGCTTACAATGAAATTCAAATCCTTCTTCCAGTCTCGCACTTCTCACATGTCAAAGGTAGAACAACTTATGTTTTGATGTCTCTGTTTCTGTTGTGTGAGTCAAATTAAATCCTTCGACATGGTAATTTTGATTCTTCCTGATTCTTGTTTCAATCTCTCTAGATGCCAATTTCAATTTTTTGGTAAACAATTCACGCAATTCGCATGTTGTTGATGGGACTGAGAGATGACGATGACTGTGAATGCCAGATTTCTGGAATGGGTGGTGACTGGTGAATGTGGAACAAGCAACTGTAGTTTTAGTGCCTTTTGTGTGTGATTTCATTCCAAAGCCATCGTGTCATCGTCATCGTCATCGCCTTTGAATCGAATTGGAAATGTTAACCAGAGGCATCTACAATCGAAATCAAAGCGAAAAGAGATTCCAGGAAGTTTCTTCTTGTGTCAGTCACACACAGTGGGGTTGGGTATGTTTTTTTGGCTGTAGGAAATTAATAAGTTTTCTTTCAATGACTTCGCTTAAAATAATGAAACTGAAATGTTGTAGATTTTTCCAAAAAAAAAGGAGAAGGGCCCGGAATAATTGGTCACCAACCTCAAATCAATGAACAATCACAGCGTTGCTAGACTTTACAACAATGATCATTTGCCAGAAACTCAATTCTCAATTCTGAGCCCTAGTTTTTGAAAAAATTGTTCAGTGGGGCCAAAAGTCATTAACATTGATTTCGAAGGCATTACACAGAAACTAAGCGTCAGAATGGATTTCGGTTTTCAACGATGTCTAGAAGACTTCTTCACCTTTATATCGATGTATCAAGTGATATTAGCTGCCTGAAATAATAATCAACACCATCGGTATGAAATCGCGTCTTCTTGAGCAAAAAAGAAAATACCAATTTTCATTCATTCAAGAACACTTGAGCGAAATGTCTCTGTTTTGATGAAGTACACTCAAGCCTTCCTTTTGGTTTTTCACTCAATAGATCGGGAGATATCAAGCCAAGACCAATTCATCGTCAGCGACGAAATGCTACTTCGTCGACCAACCTTACTTCGTGAAGAACTTGACGTTTGAAGTGATGGGATGGACTAAAGACACCGAAGCTTCAGGATGGCTCAGATTCATAATTTGTTGATATATTTCTCACCCAACACCACTGTTCGTTTATGTCTACACTCCGCCCGTTTAGCATGTCATCAAATAAACATAATCCAGACCCAAATCCAATGAGTCGAAGAAGATTCCTCGCTCTGAGGTGCATCCATAAATAAGCTTCTTCTTTCTCTTCTTGTTTTTCGTTTTTATTTTTGGTTTTAAATTTGACTTTTATAAACTTTTTCACAGTCAATAGTGAAACTGTTATAGCTCTGTGAATATTTTTAGTGATCATTGGATGGAAATTTATTGGTGATTTTTCTGTTGTTCTTGTGTTTTTGGTTTGTTTTTGTGTGTGGCCCATTCGAACAAGTCGAAATGTCATCGGGTGAGTGACAAATTGCCGATGAATTTCTTGAGAAGTAGCATTTTATTGACTATAATAAGGTGACGTTTATCATTTCAGATTTTTCAAGCAAAAAAGAGTATGGAAATAGATTTTTCGGGTCGATTTATGTCCATCCCAAAAACTGATATATGAAGACAGAGGTTGGTGGTTTTGAATTGATAATTAGCTGGCGGAAGCTTTTGATCAGGTTGTTTTGGTTTTAATGGTGATCGCAGGTCATCAAATTCTACACTTGTTTTTCTATGGAAACAAATGTTAAATGGATTAAATGGCGCGGAGAATACATTTTTTGGTTGAGGAATTTCTTCGGAAATCTGGACAGAAAGCGGAACGACTAGGTAACTGATTTGCTCCAAATTCCTATTGGTAGAGGGTAGAGTCTTTCATAAATTATGAGCTAAGTTTATTGTTCAATGATATCATGAATTAGTGCGTAGGAAAGATGGAAATAAAGTGGATCTGCTCAAAACCTACTCTTGGACGAAATTCTGATTAGAAATATTCCCAATTTGTGGTTACCCCCCATATAATATGTTTACCACTTTGAAGGCCAAATATAAGGCTTCAAATTGCCTGAAGAAAATCTGGCCTCAACCTCAATCAACAGTCTCCGCCAGCCAGCTCGGTCAGTAGCTAGCTGTCTCCAGTTTTGCACTCCAAGTTGATTAAGGTCCTCTTCAATTGAGTGCGCCACCTGAGTCGCGGTCTTCCTCTCCCCCTATGTCCCTAGGAAATAGTGTCGAAGGCTTTCCGGGCCGGAGCATTGGTATCCATCTACTCTAAATGCCCGAGCCATCTGAGTCTCTGGTCCTTGACCCTTCTGGCTAGGTCCATGTCGTTGTACAACCCGTAAAGTTCGCTGTTGTATCTTCTTCGCCATTCCCCTTCAATGCACACGGAGCCAAAGATGAACCGAAGAACTTTCCTTTCGAAACAGCGTAATGCACTTTCATCCAATTTTGTCAAGGTCCATGCTTCTGCACGATACAGCAGGACTGAGATGATGAGGGTGTTGAACAATTTTACCTTAGTTGCTCGAGGTAATGCTTTTCACTTGCTTTCTTAGCCCAAAGAAACAGCGATTAGCAAGAGTTATTCTTCATCTGATCGCGGTGCTGGTGTTATTGCCCGTGTTTATTGCGAAGCTTAGGAAGACAAACTCCTCGGTGTTCGGTGTCCTTCCTCGAAGACAGCATATACTTCGTTTTTCCCTCATTTCCTCAATCCTCACAAAGGCGCCATTGACATAACGCTGTGTTCTTCGCATTATATCAATATCATCGGCGTAGGCGAGAAGTTGAACAGATTTTTGGAAGATAGTGCCTCTGGTGGTGACGGTGGAGTACTTGACAAGAATGATGTTAAAGAAATCGCACGACAGTGCATCGCCTTATCTGAATCCTTTTTTGACGTTGATAGATTCCATAAGCTCGTTGCCATCCTTGATGGAGCAGCGTGAGTTCTCCATCGTCATTTTGCACAAGCGAACGAGCTTGGCAGGGATACCAGAACTAGACATAGCCTTATACAGTTCGTCTCTGTAGATGCTGTCATACGCGGCCTTAAAATCGATGAAAAGGTGGTGGGTATCGATTTGCAGTTCATAGGTCTTTTCCCAGGATCTACCGCAACGTGAAAATTTGGTCGATGGTTGACTTTCCTGGCCTGAAGCCACATTGATAAGGACCAGTCAGATTGTTGACGAAGGGCTTCAGACGTTCACATATTAGGCGATGTTTAGTAGACTTATTCCTCTGTAGTTGGAGCAGTTTAAAGGATCTCCCTTTTTCAGGATCGGGCAAACAATGCTGAGGTTCCATTTGGCGCATGCTCCTATCTAGCTCGACGCCTGCTGCTTTGAACAACTCAGCAGCTATGTCCATCTGCTCCAGCGGCTTTGTTGGATTTCAGCCGTGATATTGCGGAATTAATTTCATTACATTTAAATATTTCGAACCACCCTGTAACCTGTTACCAATTCAAACATCCACATAAAATATTCACATCTCTGTAATCACTCAAGCCCTCTGGCATTAGTTATAAAACAAATAACTCTGTAATTTAATATTCCGCTCTAACACACACAAAAGGGCTAAAAGTTCCGACTTTTAATGCATCCCCATGAGTGAGTGTGTGTTTGCATTTATTACGTGTTTACAATGTACCGAACACTCACACCCCATTGGCAAAATCCAAAAATTGGATGACTGCAACACGCCATTAAAATTAAGGAAACAAACTTGTAAAAGGATATTCTTCCTCAACACGATGATGGATGTACCATTTATGGTCCTTTGAAGTGTGCGGGTGGGTATGTTTTATTGCAAATCTGCTACCGCACTAACAAATCCAACAATAAATTCAAAGTCCTGCTGCAGCAGCACACACACACCATCCATCAGACGTAATCAATTTACAGTTAAGCAGGATAATTGGAAATATATTGCGATTAATGTTACCATCGAGACTTGTGAAGTCACGTGTCCTTTTTTTCTTCTCAATGATTTTTTGAACTCCCGAAATCTTGAACAATCTTGGAGTTGGAGTTCTTTTATTTGTTTGCTTCCTGGTGCTGCTCAGTCGATGTCGAAGGATGCAATTGACACGAATGGTGGTGGTGGTACATAATAATTTTAATGGAATACATTCCTTCTACCCATTGTTTGCCAATCACTCCATTTTTATTTTTATTTTTTGCTGGGGATATGTGAGGATCAATTTCTTTCAAAAATGAACACTCAATGAAGGATTTCCGCTTTTGTTTGCTTGTTTCCTTTGAAGTGAGACTCCTTTTTCCTTTCTGCTTCAAAAGTTGATTTGGAAGGTACTTCATCTCGTTTTCTCTTTTCAATCCCATCGAATCCTACGTGATGATGAAAAGCAACGTCGCGTCGGGCAATGGCGCTCATTCAATCAAAGTGTCAGAATGTGTAATTCATATTTGATGGATAAATGTTAATTCTATTAACTTGCCGCAGCACTGCAGCCATATTCTATTCAACAAAATAGAGTTGAAGACTCTATAAATGGAGGTTCGACTGGCTGCCTGAATGCACACACACACACAATGCATGCTGCAACTTGACTCGACTCGATATCAAGCTGCTTACAAACTCTAGACTTTTTTAAAAGGCAAAGCACGCAGGTTGGACTGTCACGACTTTTTTTTATAGAAAATTCTTTTCTGTTGTGATTTTTAGCTATATCTGGAGATGGATTTAAATTATTCAGAATTTTCTTGCCTAAACAGTTGGGAAACTTATTTTTGTATTCCTGAGAATCATGCGCCTACGATTGTTGTAGGCTTGGAGGTTCACCGTGCATTCACTTATTTTGAAGGTTAGAAAAGATGTGCAAACATTTTTGAAAGAATTTTAAATCGATTGTTTGATCACGATTGTAAGCGATAAGGTTTGGATTAGGGTGAGTCATTTTTTAAGTGATTTAATGGTTCGAGGTAGCTTCGAGCCTCGAAAATTAAGAAGTAAATGTTCAATGATCGATTTCTTAGAATCTTTAATTTAAAAACTTTAAGTCATGGGTTTGGAGATGTACCTAGAAGATTTTTGACACATGTTTTTCAGAGTTCGGGGTCGAAGTTGACAAGCCATTTCAAAATCAAGGAAGTGCACTGGAGCACACCACTGTAAACACTGTTTTCTGTCGCTCTTACTTAAGCATCTACTTACTTACTCATCAGGCTCACAATCCATGAAGGACCTCAGTCTGAGATACTCGCATGTACTCTCCAGTCGCCGAAACCATGCGCTCTGGCATCCGCAGTCACTTGGTCTTTGTACCGTTGGTTCGGTCTTCCTTGTCGTCTCGAACCTGGGGTTGGGATGAGAAGACTTTCTTAGCTGGATCGTTGTCGTCCATTCGCTCGATGTGCCCAAGCCAATGTAGTTGTCTTTTCTGTGCCTTCTGGACTACATCCACATCTTGGTACAGCTCATACAGTTCTCGGTTGAATCTCCTTCTCCATTCGCCATCGTCGCATACGGGACCGAAAATCCGTCGAAGAATTTTTCTCTCGAAAGTGCCCAGTATCAATTCTCCTTTTTTACTTATCGTCCAGCACTCGGCGCCGTAGAGTAGGACTGGTAAAATCAAAGTTTTGTATAGCAGACACTTTGTCTTTCGAGTGAGGAGTTTTGAACCCAGTTGTTTTGCCAAACCGAAGCAGCAGCGGTTTGTTGGGGTAATTCTTCTTCGGATCTCCACTAAGGTGTCATTTGTGGGATTGATGTTTGCTCCAGGGTAGGTGAACTCCTTAACTACCTCGAAATTGCTGCTACCAACAGTGACGTTTTGTCCTAGGCGATGGACAGATGTTGCTTTGTTTGTTGATAGCAAGTACTTTGTTTTGTCCTCATTCACTTCAAGACCAACGAGTTTCGCCTATTCTTCAATCGCTGTGAAAGCCTCAAGCACTGCTCTCTTGGATCGACCGATGATGTCAATGTCGTCCGCATAGCCCAAGATCTGGGTGGACTTGTTGAAGATAGTGTTTTCCGTGCTCAAACCTGCCTTGCGCACTATTTGCTCCAGGACTATGTTGATGAAGTCACATGACAACGCATCTCCTTGTCTAAACCCTGCGCATGTTTGGAATAACTCGGATGAGCTGTTGCCCATTTGCCCACTGCACTGCGTATTGTTAAGCGTCATGTGGCGCAGCTAGATCAGTTTCTTTTCGGGATCCCGAATTCAGACATCGCCACCATAAGCTCTTGGCGGTAGATGCTATCATATGCAGCTTTAAAGTAGATGAAAAGATGTTGCGTTTCGACTTGAAATTCGTTGTTCTTTTGCTTACTTTAGCATTTGCTTTTTGAATAATCTACCGTTTCTAACGGTAAAAGGGTAGTCCACTCCACACACTGCTGAAAATGTCAATCGTTTCTTTTTAAATTGACAAGCAAATGTTTGCAGACAAAAAGGGGTCTAACTTATCAAGAACTACGTTTTTGAGAGGTTTCAAATTGTTTTAGCAAGTTTTTGAATTTTCTGACATGTTTTTGACTCAGTGAACGATGTCCAAGAATATTTGATTGTATGTCAAAATGAAGATCTTCAGAAGACAAGTTTCTTGATGTCAAAAAATCAACTCTTACTTTCCTAACGTTAGGACTTTTTAGGTTTTAAGTAGTTATGATGAAGTCTATTTCATTTTTCCTAGGCGTTTCCGACACTTGAAAAGGCATAGCATATGTGCTTAAATGTAGATCTTTAAACAGACACAAATATTGCTTCCTGAATCTCCAGTTGTTTAAGCTTAAACGTATGTTTTCGAAATTTCGACCTACAAAAATCAATTTTTAGCTGTCCTCAAATGCGTTTAATACGAATTTCAGTGCGTAGGACCATTTCTGGCTCAAGTGAGCATATTCAAAAATTGGAACTGACATGTCAAAAAGCAGAGTCATGATAAATGAAAATTGTTCTTCTTGAAAATATGGGTTTTCGAGCGCTTTGGTCGATTTTAGACCTCAAAAGTTTGTCCAACAAGTGAAACTGGCTTGTTTAACGGTTGGGTACGTTCAGGCACTCATTTTGACACTTAAAACTTCGATTTTTAGGAACTCACAATATGTTTTATTCCAATTAAAGGAATGTCAAGAGCGTTTTTTAGTGTTCTCAACCGTTTCTGACCTATTAATCGAACACACTGTTACGATTGGTATGTCAAAATATGGATCATAAATATTTGCTTATTTTCTGACACACACACAGGCAGGGAAGTAGTTATACGTTATCTACTCAAACAGACTTGTTCCAAAATTGTATTTGAAGTGTCTAAACTTCACTTACGAAAAACTAAATTAATTTTAGAAAAACTAATATTCCTGGATTCTTCTACTTGTTTGACTTTAAATTTTAATCACCCTGTCATCTTTGCTTAGCAAAAAAAAAAAAACTCATCCATTAATTTAGCTATCACAAACAGTCGACCGTCCACCGACCAACGATTGTTGATTCTTCTTAACTGCTGGCTGGTAATATAATACGACAGCGACATACGGCCAAGGACATACGAACCAGAACCAGCCAAAGGCAAGCCATTGACAATGTGTCTCTGTCGATCCTCACTTTGTCGCTGGTCGTCCATCATATCGTTTTTTATTTACATTTCCCCTTTTTGTTTGCATATTGACATTTGGTTGTTCTCTCCCCCTCGGAGCTATTGACTTTACCATCCGCCCTTTCATTATATCAAACATTTATACGAATATGAGATGAGAGCCCACACCAGCGAGTAGCGCTTCAAGGCACTCCTGTAAAATGTACATCATGCATTTATATCTCGGTCTTTTTGAAACTTCCTGATGGAACTCCCCCAGGGAAGAACTCAACTCCGCTGGACCACTACTCGAGATGAAAAATCAATTTGTTTTCTTCAAAATTTTCACCGTTTTTCAATTGGATTAATGAAATTGGAGCAGGCCAATTTTTTGATCAACACAAGAGGGTTGTGTCATCAAACTCCATAAATTCCTCCTTAAAGTCCTTTTAATCTCGAATGAGTCTAATTAAATGTCAAAAACAGTTTTTTTTTTCTTGTTCATCGTCAGGACCTCTGCCAATACTCTCTTCACGAATCTTAATTGCATATCCTGTTGACCATTTTCCGTTCGTTGTGTTGCTGTTGTATGTTGTTTAGTTGTTCGTTCATTTTGTCGCATTATACACGGAAATGTATTTAATTGAAGAAGGATAATAGAATATTATTTGCTCTAAGGATTTTGTGTAATTGTATTTCTCTCTCTTGTTGTTTAGGTTTTTTTCTTCTTTGGGATTCTTTTGAAGAGATTTTTGTTTGTTGTTATGAATTTTGATTTTTTTTTTTTGGGAAATGAGAAAACCGAAGAAGGACGCTGACGAGACATGACGGCCATAATTGAGTTTTAATATTAAGAAAGAAAGCTTAAATGGGAAATTTTGCTTATTTAATTTGGTAATTTTCTGGAGCCTGCAGAGACATTTTCTTTAAGATGGTTTTTTTTTTTTTGAAAATTTTGAAGTGAAATTTAATTTTTTTGTTTTGGCTTAGGAAAATGTGAAATTGAAAAAAAGTTTATAAATCAAAGGAAAATTGAAATTTCAAATGTGTTGTGAGTGGTTGAAAAAGAAAGTAAAAATTAAAATAAGAATGAATAAATAAAGTGCACAATTTTTGTAATTGGATAACGGAAATTTCGTCAGCGTTATGGGAAATTCATCGTCTTCACATGGCGGGAGTAAGAGCAGCAGGAAATGTCGAAGTTTGCCAAATTCACCCGATGTTAGGAGGTAAATTATTATTCATTACAATCAAAGGATTAATATTTTTAGTTGCTTACTTGTTTTTATTTACAATATTTATCCAGAAAATGGTAACATGGTTTTCTTGCCCTGAACTTCAAGAGGTTTATAAATTCAGGGTTTCAGTCATGTTCGAATCAGCTTTATATCCGAGAAAAAATGTTAAAGTCACCACCAAACTAATGTGCCAAACTTTGTTGCAAAATTAAGTTAATTTCGCTTTTTCCCTTAAGATGACGCTGTAATCGGTGACGAAAAATGCATTTTGCCAGTCAACGACAACGCACGACCACGAAGAAGATCGAGGTGTCATTTGAAAGGTTATACAAATCTGATAACGATACCGTCAGCATGAAATGCAGATGTAAATGAAGTTTAACGTGAGCACCTAGCAATTAAGCCTTATCCTACGGTGGACCTATCCATTCTGTCGGCGTGACAAATTCCTACCGAAGTCAGCTGAGTTACTATCCGTAAGCTCGTTGCCAATCTTGATGAAGCAGCGTGAGTTCTCCATCGTTTTGCACAAGCGAACGAGCTTGGCAGGGATGCCAAAACTAGACTCTGCTTTCTACAGCGTACGATCGAGATGCTTCATCAGGTCCTCAGACTCGACGGAAATTCATCTTAGTTGCTCGAGAGAGGCTTTTCACTCAATTGCTTTCTAGCCAAAGAAACAGCGATTGCAGAGTATTCTTCGTCTGATCTCGGCTGGTGTTATTGCCCGTGTTTATAGCGGAGCTGGTAGACAAATCCTCTACTTCGAAGTTGTATCGTCTATTGTGACGTTCCGTCGTGTTGGGTGTCCTTCCTCGAAGACAGCATATACTTCGTTTTTCCTCATTTACCGCTTAACCATTTTTGCCGCTTCTGTCTCAATTTCACAAGGCGCCATTGACATCACACTGTGTTCTTCCCATTATATCAATATCATCGGCGTACGCGAGAAGTTGAACAGATTTTGGAAGATAGTGCCTCTGTGTTGACGTTGGAGTTCTGCACTATCTTCTCAGAACGATGTTAAGATCGCTACGTGCATCGCCTTGTCTGAATCCTTTTTTGACGTCAAAGATCCTAGCTCGTTGCCAACCTTGATGAGCAGCGTGAGTTCCATCGTCATTTTGCACACGACGATTGGCAGATCCAAATCTAGACATGATTTCTTCATGCTCTATCTAGATTCGTCGCCTGCTGCTTTGAACAACTCAGCAGCTAGTCCATCTGCTCCAGCGGCTTTGTTGGATTTCAGCCGTGATATTGCGGTTTTCACTTCTTCTAAGTCAGGTTTGTGTCCGATGAAAGGCTCCTGTCTGATAGCGGTGTTTTGGCCGTTGTCGCCGTTATACAGTCTACAGAAGTGGTCTTTCCAAATCCCCAGCATTGACTGCGATTCTGCTATGATGTTCCTTTGTTTATCTCTGCAGGCATCGGTTCTTGCTCGATGACCTTGAGTCAGCTGTTCAACCTTTCGATAAAACCTCCGATCTTCATTCCTGCTGTTGGCTCTCTCAACATCCTCGATCTGACGCTTCTCATGCTCTTTCTTTTTTCTCCTGAGAAACCGGCGTTACTCTCTCCTCTTTCGCTCGTAGAGATCACGAGCAGCTCTTGTCCTTCTATGCAGCGCCGCTTAGTATAGCTTCCTGCTTGGCTGCATGGACCTGCATGCATTCTTCGTAAAACCAGGGGTTTCGTTTTGGTGGCTGTTTGAAACCCAGCATATTAGAAGCTGCATCTCTAACTGCTTTCTGGCAATGTTGCCACTGAGGCCGTCCCTCGATGGTAGTACCTTGGTGGGAACACTCCTTCGTTGTGGGGTAATTATAGTAGTAACAGCCTACTCCGCTTCGACCTGTCGACCATGGGAGGCCCTTCTGCGAAAACAAGTTTCGCGATCGCATAGCTCTAAGCTTCATAGTAGTAGTTACCGTAAGCCGCTCCGCCACGTCAAGGCTTACCCCATGGAGGGCTTATTACAGCGCAGTATTAATAAATAGCTAAGAAAATGTAATCTTCAATGCATGTATGATGGAAAACTGATACACTGTAGTCCTCTTTCAAGCAAGGATTCCTACTCCTACTGATCACAAACTTGCATGTTTCTAATTTGATTATTAGAAAACATGTTGCTGCAATTTTTGAATAGCTTCTAAATCAATCAAAAATATTTTTCCAAATAAATGACATTAATTACCCAAAAACCAGCTCCCTAGAAATCCCCAAACCTCATTTCTCAACCAAGACAACATGATGACAAAACTTTCCTTAATAAGTCTTTAAACGCTAATTAGAAATAAAATATCTAGAAGCGTTTTCAACAAATTACACAAAAAGAAAACAAATTTCATAAATCATAAAACATTTCAAAAATACTTTCAAAGACAAAACGAAACAACATTCAGAATCAATGACCAGACATTCTTCTGCCAGAGGAACTTATTTTTGACATTCATAACATCCCTGCTGTCACTCCGTGTTCACCTTTAAAACGAAAGCAAAAAAAAGTCAAAACAAAATGAAAACACCATTTTCAGAAAATCTATTTCCATATTTTTATGTTTTTCCAAGTCACTCACTTCGTCGTCGACCGTTTTCCAAAATACCAAAAATAAAAAGTAAAATCGTGAAAATGCATTCCTATTTCGGGAAGACCATATATCATCACACCCCATTCAAAATCCATGTTGACTCTGCAGATGGACGAATTAGTTTTTTCTTGTTTCCAAAGTCATGAAGGTACACGAAGTCATATCAAAGAGATATCCATTCAACCAGCCTCCATTTGGCAAAATATTGACTCCGAGGTAAACAGACAAATTAGAAGAATAATTTGTGAACCAAATTATGTGCAGTATTGCCCAAACAGTGTGACTAAATACTCGGAAATCTCTTAACTGACAAATGTGCTCAAAATTAGACTCACTGGAAACATCTCTAGCTGGAGTGCAACATTAAAGCAAAACCATCATCATGAGACTTTAATGTTGAATCAATGCCAAACGAGATTTGGCAATTTGCCCTCTGAGTAAACATGTATCTAGACACATGGAGGGCTGGAGTTCGAGGTTTGTTTTGATGTGAGTAATTAAAACAAAATAAGCCCGAAGTGTTCAACAATGACGTGGATTTTGCTTTTAAAATCCTAAAATTAAATTTACAGCGGTTGTTGTTCGATGTGTCCTGGGATGTTGATGGGCATGTTTAAAGTTTGATGACTAATTAAAGAGAAGAGATGATGTGGACAAAACAGCTGCATCACAAAACGCCGCCGCTAAGTCCAAATTAAACGACCATCATCGACATGACCAAACGGCAAACACCAAATGTCTCTCGTTAACACATTTTAAACCTTACACTCATCGCACGACTCTGAGGATAGTAAAAATCAACAAATCGGTCTCCTTCTGTCCACACTCTACACTCATGATAGGCGACGATATCAGTGGCGATCGGCGATCATCATTGCATCGTTTATGAATTCAAGCAACGAGCACTTCATAAACAAAAAGAAACAAACCGGTCGGTAGGGTCACCCTTTGCCTTTATGGCAGTGAGTTACATTGTCGGACTAACAAACGAAGTCCTTTATTTGTTTCTTCTTTATTTACACCCAGTCCACCTCCATCTTCTCGGTGAACTCGTAAATCGTCATCATTAGAACTGTATTACAAGCCAACCGCCCGCTCGGTCCTTTCTTGTCAGTCATGGTTGATGGAAATCAAGCTGCTACCATGTGTCTATGTGTGTAAGCCATGACTTAATCATAAGTCATTATCTTCGCAGGCGCAGCCGGAGTTTCAAAGGGCATACAACTCTCGACTTATGAATATGCATAACGCGGATCAGGGATCGCAGGCTGTTCGTTAGCGCGAGTTGACTTGAGTGCCGACGAACGACACTGCCGCATTAGTACTTTTATGTTGTGCAACAAGATCTTGCTTGTTTGACATTTGCAGGAGCGGAGCAGACTGTTTTGAATGCCCTTTTGTGTGACATCTGTCTATTGAAATGCTGCTGTCGGTACAAAATGTTGATGTTGAAATGTTGAGACGAAAGGAGAAAACGAATCAAATTGAGCATAAACTGAAAGTCGATACTTGACATTCTGTCGGATAGGGGGGATGTGAGAAGGACTGGATTTACATAAGTGAGCGATTTATGTGTGTTGATATTTTTTTGAGATGCGATAAGCTATTTAAATGTCATGCAGATGAAAGCTATTGAGGAGCGGAACATGTAATTTTGTTTGTTTGCCTTTGCGCAACCTACACTTCGGTATCATGTGGCTCATGGAAATGTTTGTAAGAGTTTATCGAGAAAACAAATTAATTAATGATTTGTTGCAAGCATTTCTGGGTCGAAAATCCCACGAAATAAACTAAATCTGAACCAACCATTTCACGTTGCAGTTCTTGGAAAAGACCTATGAACTCCAAATCGATACCCACCACCTTTTCATCGGTTTGAAGGCCGCGTATGACAGCATCTACAGAGACGAACTGAAGAAAGCTATGTCTAGTTTTGGCATCCCTGCCAAGCTCGTTCGCTTGTGCAAAATGACGATGGAGAACTCACGCTGCTCCATCAAGGTTGGCAACGAGCTTACGGAATCTTTCGACGTCAAAAAAGGATTCAGACAAGGCGATGCACTGTCATGCGATTTCTTTAACATCGTTCTTGAGAAGATAGTGCAAAACTCCACCGTCAACACCAGAGGGACTATCTTCCAAACATCTGTTCAACTCCTTGCGTACGCCGATGATACTGATATAATGGGAAGAACACAGCGTGATGTCAATGGCGCCTTTGTGAGAATTGAGACAGAAGCGGCAAAAATGGGCTTAGCGGTAAATGAGGGAAAAACGAAGTATATGTTGTCTTCGAGGAAGGACACCCAACCCGACGGCTCTGACAGAACGTCACAATAGACGCATACAACTTCGAGGTAGTAGAGGAGTTTGTCTACCTAGGCTCCGCTATAAACACGGACAATAACACTAGCGCCGAGATCAGACGAAGAATAACTCTTGCTAATCGCTGTTTCGTTGGGTTAAGAAAGCAATTGAGTGGAAAAGCCCTCTCTCGAGCAACTAAGGTAAAATTGTACAACAACCTCATCATCACGGTCCTGCTGTATGGTGCAGAAGCATGGACCTTGACAAAATCGGATGAAAGTGCCTTAGGCTGTTTCGAGAGTAAAGTTCTTCGGGTCATCTTTGGCCCCGTGTGCATTGAAGGGGAATGGCGAAGAAGATATAACAGCGAACTTTACGGGTTGTACAACGACATGGACCTAGCCAGAAGGGTCAAGGTCCAGAGACTCAAATGGCTTGGTCATTTAGAGCGGATGGACACCAATGCTCCGGCCCGCTAAGCTTTTGACACTATTCCTGAGGGACGTAGGAGGAGAGGAAGACGGTGACTCAGGTGGCGCACTCAAGTGGGAGAGGACCTCAATCAAGTTGGAGTGCAAAACTGGAGACAGCTAGCTTGGACCGAGCTAGCTGGCTTAGAACGTTGATTGAGGCCCAAGTTCACAACGGACTGTAGCGCCACCTTAAGTAAGAAAGTATGATATTTTGAACAGGGCTGTCGGAGTTAGTACTATTCCCTTTACTAATGAATATAATGTTTTCTTTTTTGCCATCTTTTCGAAAGAGTGAGAGTATTTTGTCGGACAAAACAGTTTTACCCTTTAAGACATCTTGAACCGCCTCGCTTCCTCACCTATGGCGTCAGATATTTCGCTAAAGTTAAGTGAATCTATCCATCAACAATAACTTTTAAAATAAAATGAAAATAATTAATTTAAGTGGGCCTCCCTTTGCCATTTGCTATTTAAAACATAAAAACTCTTTAAATCAAAAGAGGTCATTGCAGAACACTAGAAATAACTACCTCCTCCTCGCAAGACTCATAAGAGCCATTACTATGGTCCATTCGCTATTTTTGGGACATGTTAGTACACAAAAACATTTCCATATGTCATTAAAACAGTTGCTCTTTAATGACATCTCAACATAAAAAAAATGTTTTTCTAGAACTTAATCACCCTTATCAAAGCCCCACTACCTTACCTCCAAGCAAACAAACAACACGATATTTTTAATGGAATCCCTTTTTCTCTCGTCATTCTGAACGAATCCTTTTAAACAGCATATCCCGTTCATCTTTTACGCCAATCTGTATTTATAACACACTCCATATCCTTTTTTTTCGACATGATGATGTACACAAAAAGATTAAAAAACCAAAAGAGGGCATAGTGTAAATGAACACAAAAACGTCAATAAAACACAAAAAAAATCCTTGTTTCATTCCAAAATAGCACTCGGCAAAGGAGTCACTGCTATAAAAAGCTAAGTTGATAAGAAAAAAAAAAAAAAACAACATTCCAAGAGAATACTAAAAACCGTGTAAACACGATATTTTTGTTCTGTTGTTTCCCCAGCATTCTCTAGACAAAGTGTACCTGGCACCTATAAATATTGTTGTCGTAGTCAAGTCGTAGACATAATATTTTTTCAAGCCAATGCATAAAAAACAAAACAACACTCCAGCTTTACCACTGAAGCATCAACCGAGCGACGAAAGAGCACCCATTACCCACCACGAGCAGGACCTACTTGTGTGGGGCAACCCCATATAGCATCATATGCAAAAAAGCAGAAATGCATAATACAGAAGTCACCAAACAACCATCCAAGCATTCAGCCATCCATATAGCCAGCAACTAGCAGCATCTCACCTCAATGGCAATTCCATCAGTCAACACGAACAGCAAAAAACAAAAAAAAAAGAACGAAAAGGACTCTGTAAATAGAGGAGACGAGGACACATTGCACATCGTTCTTGGGAAAAAAGTATTAAAGAGAACAAACAAAAAAAAGTTGTTGTTGATGGCCTTTAGAGTTTAAGGAGGACATTTTTTTGTGTTGTTACTTCTTCGCATAGTTTTTAGGTCTAACGCCTACACACACGCCCCCTTAAACTCAGCATGCGAGACACCTACCCAGCAGCGTGCACTTTGGAGTTAAAAAGAGTTCACCAGCAATTAGGTTGGATATAATTTTTTTGTTCATCGTTTTTTTTTTCCAAATGTTACAGAGGGTCTCATCGTAATCACAACATAGAACAGTCAGCGACAAAAAATTAAGTACATTGTGAATTTTTCTTTCATTAGGGTTGAACTCTGTAGTGCAAGCTCGTAGCTGAGTTTGGTTTTCAGTTTACAACGAAGACATTCAGGGCTTACTTTTGATGGAGGAGTTGAAAACGGTAGCAGTTCTATGTCTTGTGAACGAGAAGAAACGTTTCAAATGATCCTATTTCCTCAACCCTAAGTGCATAATAGATGCATTTTCTTTCATCCATCCTCATGATGAATGCCAATGCAACTCACTGCACATTGACTAGTGAACGAGTGAGTTTATTTACATTTTTTTTTAAAGTTTTCACATTCCTTTTTTGCAACAAAGAACAAGTTGAACTAAAGATTGTCGACAAATTGTTATTTCCAACACTAAAGTTGTAACTTGTAAGTCACCCTTTGGTGACTGGCTTCTTGAAAGAGCACTCCAGTGCACCTTTATGGTATTGGGACGAAAATGCCGTGAAGTAGGTTTACGACTCCTTTATGGACGGATATGGTTCTCCATATTACCACCGGTAGTTGTCGTCGTAGTCGTTTCTTTTTGTTCTGTCATATTATTATCAGGTGTGTGAATAGAGAAGTTTGTTGTGCTCACGCATTTATGATTCCTGGCTCTTCGGTGCAACAAGATTTTTTATTCTTCGAACTCCTTCCTAGGCACACATTTTGGTTTGGTTCGGTTTGTTGGGTTATTACTGCTCCCCATCTAGGGGTCTACTTAAGTTTGTTAGTTTCTTTTTTTTTATGTAACTTCGTCTTTGTTGCCTTTTGTTCACTTTGAATGACATTTTATGTTATGACATTTCTAAATGAGTTTGTGGTTAAAAAACAAGTAAGAAGTCATTGACGTTCTTGAGTTCAAGCATCGACTACAATGTTGATGATGATGATGATGACGATGATGTTGGATGTCAACGGCTGACGTTTGAAGGAATAATTCCGATGTTATGAAAAATGAAAGTAATTTTGGTTGGGACGACGACAGAAGTTGAAAAAGAGAGGTTGTTGACATTTCAAATACAACCAAATCTAATTGAAATTTGATATTGATGAATTTTTTGAGTCGCAGTGGACCTTTGTGTTCATTTTTTCTTTGGAAAAATAAAACGGTTAGGATGAAATGACAAATCGCCTTAAGAGACATTTCGTTTTTATATAGTCTGAGCTCTGAGGCTTGTGGATTTCTTTGTTACTTTATGACGGTGGCTATGTTGATGTATAAAAGATGTCAAAAATTATTAAACATTTGTTCATGCCCAAAACACCCAAAGAAGCCAATTATTTGTGGTCATGGCTGTTTAAATAAAACTTACACAGCTAGAACGTCACGAACTAAACAAAATCATGTTCACAGTGCAAGTGGCTTATGTTAATTTAAAACAATTCATCATTTTGCAAAAATCGACTTTCAATTTGTTACAGAGTGCAAGAGCAAGAGCAAGAGCAAGAGTACCATTTTTGTTGTTGTCTTGAATGGTTATGATACTCAAGGCAATTACCATGAATAATGTCTTGTGAGATTGTCCGTCTAGACCAAGTTAACATGCAGGTGCAATTTTCGTTTTTTTTTTTTGCTTTTGTTTTATGTCAGCTAGAGAATGACTTACGAGTTACAACCAGATAAAGACACAGTGGCTTAGTCACGCTTGTAAGACAAGATTAAGTGATTAAGGTGGTAAAGCAAATGAATGTTAATCCAAAGTTGAAAACATATTCAATATGAACCCAAATCAGTGCAGCCAACAACAATCTAAGCCTCCAAAATGTTGTTCTTACCTCGGAGAGTCGATATTCAACTTTAATTTTTCTCAATTTATTAAAATTCGATTAAAATCAATGTCAATATGCTTTGTTTTCAATAAATACAAATAGTTTTCGTTTATGACAATGACATTTACATAATTCTCCATCTGTTTTCCTCTATCGTCCTCATGTATGCATAGCCTTCGGTATACTCGATCAGCAATGCAGCATATCATATTACAATCTTCGAAGAAGCAACACTGATGACTCGTCACTGCTTCTTCAAGCTAATGAATTTTCTGTTTGCCTTCCATATGATAAGCATTTACATAAAATTATTTTACCATGCAGTGACACACAGTAGAAGTCCCTAGATGCTTCAGTGTTTTGCTTTGGGACATCCATGCAAGCAAAACAAGCAGTAGATAATGTCAGCGCTGTCTTGTTGAAAGTACAAATTTGTTTTAATCGTTCAACACAAACTCTACGAAATGTAGTTTCTTAGAGGGAAAGGTTAGGAAACTAATTCGTTGATTTGAAAAAAAATATTTTTGGGAAAATTACGAATTGCTTTTTTTTTTTGCCAGCGACCGTAGCACCATCTTTTGGGTAGTAGTGGAACTAATGACAACATTTTATCTGATAAAAATTCAGTCAGTTAGTTCCACTATTTCCCGATAGATGGCGCTACGATTGATGTCGAAAATTCACACTTTCCACTAAAAAAAATACAACGAAATGGCTTGCAAGTTACAAAAGGGTGTTATATAAAAGATTATAAAAATTCAGATAGGAAATTTATACTGGCAAGCACGAAAATAACAAATTGAGATTTTTGACCACCTACCGCAGCGCCATCTTTAGGCTATCAGTAAAGTAGATAAAAAATTCTCTGTTATGAAACAGAGTTAGTTCTACCATTCCTCAATAGATGGCGCTGCGTTCGGTGGTGAAAAATCGCAGTTTTGAATCACAGAATGAATGAATTTTGATCCTGAAAACAGGAATATTCTCTAAACATCGCCAACTACAGAGGAATCAGTCTACTTAACACCTACAAGATCCTCTCTGCCGTAATATGAGAACGTTGAAGCCTTCGTCAACACTGTGGTCTTTCAATGGCTTTAGGCCAGGAAAGTCAACCATCGACCAAATTTTTCACGTTGCGGCAGATCCTGGAAAAGACCTATGAACTCAAATCGATACTCACACCTTTTCATCGATTTTAAGGCAGCGTTATGACAGCATCTACAGAGACGAACTGTATAAACTATGTCTAGTTTTCGGTATCCCTGCCTAGCTCGTTCGCTTATACAAAATGACGCTTGTACAAAGAATCACGCTGCTCAATTAAGAATGGCAACGAGCTTACGGAATCTTTCGACGTCAAAAAAGGATTCAGACAAGGTGATGCACTGTCGTGCGATTTCTTTACATCGTCTTAGAACGTCAACACCAGAGGCCCTTTCTTCCAAAAATCTGTTCAACTTCTCGCGTACGCCGATGATACTGATATAATGGGGAACACAGCGTGATGTCAATGGCGCTTGTGAGAATTGAGACAGAAGCGCCAAAAAATGGGTTTTAGCGGTAAATGAGGGAAAAACGAAGTATATGCTGTCTTCGAGGAAGGACACCCAACACCACGGCTCGCGACGTACAATAGACGCATACAACTTCGAGGTAGTAGAGGAGTTTGTCTTCCTAGGCTCGCTATAAACACGGGCAATAACACCACGCGAGATCAGACGAAAGAATTAACTCTTGCTAATCGCTGTTTCTTTGAGCTAAGAAAGCAATTGAGTGAGCAACAAAGATACAAATTGTACAACACACTCATCATTCCAGTCCTGCTGTATGGTGCAGAACAATGGACCTTGACAAAATCTGATGAAAGTGCCTTAGGCTGTTTCGAGAGGAAAGTTCTTTGGGTCATCTTTGGAACCGGGTGCATTGAAGGTGAATGGCGAAGAAGATACAACAGCGAACTTTACGGGTTGTACAACGACATGGACCTAGCCAGAAGGGTCAAGGTCCAGAGACTCAGATGGCTCGTTCATTTAGAGCGGATGGACAATAATGCTCCGGCTTGGAAAGCCTTCGAAACTATTCCCTAGTGACGTAGGAGGAGAGGAAGACCGTGACTTTGGTGGTGTACTCAAGTGGAAGGGGACCTTAATCAACTTGGAGTGCAAAACTGGAGACAGCTGGTAGGGACCGAGCTGGCTGGCGGAGTCTGTTGATTGTGGTCCAAGTCCACAGCGGAATGTAGCGCCACCTTTAGTAAGTAAGTAAGTAAGTAAGCAAGGATGTATTTTTGCAATCAAAGAAGTGACCCTCGAAGGCGATTGAGGGGTCATATGAAAGCTTACGAACTTTATACTGGGTTACTACGATGCCTTGTTACCGTTGTGCAAGGTTAAAGCGCCAGATAAATTTCAAAGCGAGAAAAACCGCATTACAGTACTTAAAAGTACTAACGACATCACTGAACTTCAACACATAACTATTTATAGTCCACAACCAACGGTAATTGGTCTTTAATATCAGTACTTGAACCTCCAGATTTTTTTATTTACATAAATAAACTTTGCTACTTTGGGACCTCCACAAAATGCAGCATTCACTTAAAAAGGAGAAAAGAAAGAAACAAAAAAGAAAACAACAAATTTGCAGTTCATATTGCCATTTAATCAATTAGCCATGAAACTCAGTAAAAAAAAATACATCGCTTCTGTGCTCCCAATAAATTCCCAATCAATAAAACTCGTCACAGTCATCAACAGCAAAGAAAAAAAGTCGATAAAGTCAAAAAAGCGCCAAAGTTAAGGAAACAAACCTCAAAGAGTACATCGACCAGCACTTAAACTCTAAATGGACTTTCTTCCTCCTTCACGAAAAAATATTTCTTTTCTTATATTTTTGGTATCAATGGAGATCGGAAGGAGCCGCGAGACTCATGGATCATGGTTCAACGTGTTCCTTACCGTTATATCGCTTCGGCCTCTTCTCTGTAAGTGTAAAATTGCCCTTTGGGAGGTTGTATTCTTTTTTGTTTGTTGGTTATTGGAGTTTGAGTACCAACAAAGCTGCCACTTGGTGATTTTTCTGTTGTGCCGTCGACAATTTTTTTGCCGTTTTTTTTTTTTATTTTGTTTTGAATTTTATTGAAGGCGATAAACGACGAGATAAGAATAAATTTTCACAATTTGCAATTGAATTCGATAAATTCTCGTTCGTGGACATTGACGATGACGATGAGGAGGAGTCTTCATCACAAACAAACATACCAGTCACCAGACCAGACTCAAACGAACTTTGCCCAGGAGTGCAAAAGCCATCACCGATCAATTGGCATATTGAGTATGTGCGGGGGCCATAAAATTGCCTATAGCCTATAGCGCAAGTAGGCGAGGTGGATTGAAATTTTTTCACAGCGATAAAAAGACGTCTTTGGTTGTTTTTTGTCTTTATTGGAGTTTGATAAAATTAAAAACTACAGGGTGTAGTTAAGTTAATTAAAAAGGAAACTTCATCTCGTCAAGATAAAATGAAAACGAGTGGGGGATGAAGTATTTCTTGTAAATGTCAAAACTTTTTCTCTTTTGCCTGTTTTGTGGCAAATAAATTGACTTGATGTTGTTGTTGTTTATTGGACTCTTGTTGGTCGTAAATATTCATAATTAAATTCAAGTTGAAGATACAAGAACGACTTTTTTAAACAGAGTCGACGGTCTTCTCTGTCAATGTCAAAGGGTATGTTTTGCGTTTTCTTCTGTTTTATTGAAACATTTTAATGCGAGAGTGGGTTGACAGAACAGACAGGTAAAAAAAGGGAACCTACGCAGTACACTTTTAATGCAAAATTTTTAAGTAGGTGTTTTTTAAGAGTTTCATTTTTAAACTTTTTTTATATCCTTGAATGGCGCGATGCAACTGATTGCTCACATTTGACTTGCTAAAAGGATGATTTGTTTTGTTTGGAAGTGCATTTAAATTTTGTGGCTTATATACAAATTTGTGTTTGATGGGGAATCTGGTTGAACATAAACTTTAAGAGTTCATCATTCCTTTTTTTGATTGCAGTACGTGTTTTTTAATGGCTGCAAAGTCTTTATATGATGCATTATAATTTTATGTTGCCATAGAACGTGTGCTTTTATTGTGAGAGTGTTTTTTTATTTTATTTATTTTTTATTCAGTCAGAACTTGAACTATAAAAATGCTGAGTTAAAAATAGCATTGATTTTTAATCTTCAGAGAAAAGAATCTGCCTGTATAATAAGTGCACACTGAAAAGACAATATTTTCGTTAAGGATTTTGGTTCTTTAAACACGTTAAAAATTGAGTCGGCAAAATGGTGATTATGTAGGTAGGAGGCAAGTCTGTATTTTAACATAAATTTTTTCCATATTGAAAAATGCAACTTGCCAATTTAGTAAAAATTTTATTTCGGTGAAAATGTTACTTAACTTAAGGTGGCGCTAACCAGTGCCACCC